>JAJOOR010027145.1:0-14799 GCA_036250505.1 Solanum acaule
TGATTTCTTGAAGAGTTACTTAGTGTAGGTAGGACTATGGACCCTACTTATGCATTGCACAAGTGGACTCTAAGGGAGGTTATGATTAGGCTTTTTATGTAATGAAGACTATGGTCTATGTATGTTAATATGAAAGCATGTTAAGGATGAATTTACTTATGTCAAGACATGAAGTATGATTATGTATGTGAATTACACTTATGACTTCTTAATGGTTTTGCTTAGTATATGTGGGGGTATGGGACTCCATGTGTACATTGCACAAGTAAGCTTGTGAAGGGGTTGTGAAGGTGGTTTACCTATGATATGAACTAAATGGGTTATGACTAATGATGTAGTAAATGAATGAGTTCTTATATGATGTTATGAAGTATGTTGGTCTTATGTCTAATGTTAATTAAAGATGTTATGACTTGTTGAATATGATGTGCCTAGTCTATGGTGGCTTCCTAAGAATACTTGGTGTGAGTAGTTTTATGGGATGCTACTTGCACATTGCACTAGTGTGACTTGGGGGTTGTCTTAGGTGATGGTTCCATGTGTTAAGACTATGTCTTATGGTATGCTTATGACTCTATGAATATATGTGGTTGGATTGATGAAGGCAATATGTAAGTTCACCCTAAGTAACCTTAAGGTGATACATTGCACCAAGTATTCCCTAAGGGTTGCTTGAGGAAATGAGTTAAGATAAAGAAGAAGGAATCGTATTATATGCATTGAATGTGCCTAAAATGTTATAAGTGGTTCTATGTGCTATTATGAATGGTTTCCATGTGTATGATGATGTATGTGGATTTATGTTGTTCCTAAGGAACTAAATGTTCTTGAAGTTTCTCTTAAAAAGGCATGATGCATGGTTTCCAACTAAATGTCCTTTTAAAAGCATGTTTTTGCATGGTTATTATACTTAGTGCATTCTTGTACTAACACCATTCTTCTTCATCTTTTTACACCAAGTGTAGGTTGTGGTGGCTAAAGGACCTTTCCTAGAAGTGATGAGCTTGGCTTACTATTCCCAAGTTCGGGTGTGTCCTTAAAGATTCAAGGACCTTTATGTTAAAGAGTTTCCTTAAGTTTAATGTACTAGATAGTAGTTTCTTTTGTATTGTAAGGGTTGTGTCCCTATTATTTTGTAGTCGTGTTTTAAGATGGCTACCTTGAGACGTAGTATTCCATTTTTGTATTAAAGGTTTTAATGAGGTGACTTTTAAGTCTTGTGTTATATTATGAAAGTTTTAAATTTTCTGCTATTTTTCTATGATAAATGCTATGATGAATGCTAAGGGCTTGTATAAGACCTCCAAAAGGTCGAATACGCTGGTAATGACTAGGGGGTGCTCTCGGGTCGTTACACAACCTCCCCCCGTTTACTTACTTGTCTCGGAAATAAGTTGAATAAATGAATATAATCATGAGTTAAGTTTAAGTCTAAACCATATTCCTCGTGGGATCGACTTCAGCCTACAAGTTGGGTTCTATATTTGACAACGATCGCTTATACTTCTTTAGGGAGGTGTAATTTGAGCGTATCAAATTTTGGCGCCGCTGCCGGGGAATAAGGCTTTTAGATTAGTTTTAACTACGTTATTGAACTTTAGTCAATTATTTCCTAATTTTACTTTTATTTTTTGTTTTTGTTTTCTACAGATTTGTACTCTAGTGTATGTCAAGTACACGGAGTCGAGGCGAACCATTGACCCCATACTATCCAGAGTTAAGCAAAACTTTGAGAAGAATGAATAATCAAGGGGTCTAAGTCAACCCAATCGGTGGGAATCTAGGTGATGGAGTTGAGTTGCTGCCTCATGTGGTTGTCAATGAGAATGCTCAAGTTCATGGTGATAATCTACTTGGAGATGCATTGAGGGTGCAAAATCCGCCAGAACCAAGGTTGCAAGATAACTACAGGGTCAAGTTTAATACTATTGAATCTGAAGGACCCATTGTTCTCCCTCCACTACCTCCGGGGCATACATTCATGGTGACTAGTAGTTTGATGCAGATGCTTACAGTGAGGGGTTTGTTTTCTGGTATGGCTTCGGAAGATCCGCATGGGCACATGGACAAGTTGAGGAGTGTTTGTAAGAGTTGTGTGGGGCGACCGGAGTTAGATATGAATGTCATAGGGTTGAGAGTCTTCCCTTTATCATTGACCGGTGATGCTGCTGTATGGTTTTCTAAGCTTTCGTACAACTCAATTCATACATGGGACCAATTGCACAAGGTGTTCATGGCCAAGTACTTTCCATTGTCAAAGAAGCTGAAACACAAAGATAAACTCAACAACTTCGTGGCACTACCTGGAGAGTCTGTGAGTAGTTCGTGGGATAGGTTCACTGCATTCATTAGAAGTGTTCCGAACCATCGCATTGATGATGCGTCACTAAAGAAGTATTTCTACAGAGGTCAAGATGACAATGGTAAGGCTGTGCTTGATAGTATCGTTGGAGGATCATATGGTGAGTGCACTTTTGAGGAGATCGTTGAGAAAGTGGAGAAGATTTCCCGAAACAATAAAGCATGGAGCACTCGAAAGTCTAACACTGGAAGAAGTACATTTGCAGTTCAAGTTGCACCTAGTCAATCTACCGATGACATTCGTGAGGAGATGACTCAGATAAGGACAAAACTTGGGTTGGTATTGAAACATGTAAGCGGAGGTCAGGAAAAGGTAAATGCGGTGAATTACTTGACTAGGATTCCACCACCATCGGAAGAGGAATGTTACTATAAGGAGGATGCTTACTTGGTGAATGATCAGACGGGGGGTTTCCGAGCCAATGTCCAAGGTTCCAACTTGGATAATTGGCACCAAGGGCAAGGAAACCAAGGTCAAAACTATGGCACCTATAACCGAGAAGCTCAATATGTCCGGGATGGGAACTACAATCATGACAACCACTACAACCGGAACAACTATGGCAACATGAATGATAAAGTTGGGCCTTATGTTCATCCACAAAATTGGGAATCTGGCAATAGGGAAGCTGGGGGTAGTATGTCACGGATTGGGGATATGATGCAAAAGATGATGAAGAGGTTTGATTCGACTGATGAGAATGTGAAGGAGATGCGAAATGACTTGTCTAGAATTGGTCAAAAAGTTGATGCCCATGCAGTGTCGATCAAGAAACTTGAGCAGCAGATGAATCAGTTGTCCATCATAGTCAACCCACGTTAGCCTGGCACACTTCCTAGCTACACCATCCAGAATCTGAAGAATGATAGGCATTGTATGGCAGTCACTACTCGAGGGGGTAAGCAAACCATTGATCCACCTATGCCGTCTGAGGTTGAAATTGTGGTTGAGAAAGATGATGATGAGATTGAGGTCACTGGAGAGTCCATCAGTGCTACAAAGAAGGAAGTGGAGATAACCCAAAAAGTTGTTCCCATGCCTAGACCTCCACCTCCATTACCACAGAGGTTGATGAATAAGAATGGAGAAAGGAAATACCGCAGGTTTATTACTATGTTGAAACAACTTTCCATCAATGTTTCGTTGATAGAAGCTTTGGAGCAAATGCCTTGGTATGCAAAATTTATGAAAGATTTGGTGACTAAGAAGAGGGCTGTGAGTTTTGAAGATGATGATAGGTTGCGACATTGTAGTGCTATTGCTACTCGGTCGCTCATGCAGAAGAAAGAGGATCCTGGTGCTTTCACTATTCCTTGTACCATCGGGTTGTTGCATTTTACGAAGGCATTGTGTGATTTGGGTGCTAGTATTAATCTGATGCCATTGTCGATTTACAAGAAGTTGGGTTTAGGAGCTCCAAAACTGACTGCGATGCGATTACTCATGGCCGACAGAATTATGAAGAGGCCCATTGGTGTTCTCCAAGATGTACTTGTGAAAGTGGAGTCTTTTATTTTTCTGGCGGATTTTGTGATACTTGACTGTGAGGTTGATTTTGAGGTTCCTATCATCCTAGGGAAACCATTCCTTGCTACTGGGCGCTCTTTGGTTGATATAGAGAAAGGGCAGATGAAGCTCCGATTGAATAGTAAAGAGGTAACTTTTAATATCTGTAGGTCTATGAAGCAAGAAAGCGATCTCAAGTTAGTGTTAGTGGTGAATCATATTGTGGAGCTAGAGTCTGATGTGTCTATTGAAGAGCAGTTGGGTGTTGATGCACTTGCAGCGGTGATGATGAATTTTTAGGGTGACGATAATGAAGACTATGATGAGTTAGTTGCCTCACTTGATAGGTTCAAATTTCATTCTAAACCAAAGAGATTGGAGTTAGATATGAAGAATCGTGACTCTCCACCCGCAAAATTGTATGTTGAAGAGCTCTAAAATTGGAGATTAAGGCTCTACCATCATATTTGAGGTATGTATTCTTGGGGAGAGATGGTACTTTGCCAGTCATCATTGTGGCCGATTTGAATGCGGAACAAGTTGAGGCTTTGGTTTCTGTGTTGAAGAGGTTCAAAAGGGGTGGACTATTGCGGACATTATTGGGATTCCTCCTGGCATTTGTTCTCATAAAATCCAACTCATGCCAGATCACAAGCCTAGTATTGAGCACCAAAGGAGACTCAATCCACCTATGCAAGAGGTCGTGAAAAAGGAAATCATCAAGTGGTTGGATGTTGGAGTTATTTATCCCATTGCAGATAGTAGTTAGGTTTGTCCTAATCAGTGTGTGCCAAAGAAAGGTGGGATTATTGTGGTACTTAATGCAAGAAACGAGCTTGTTCCGATGTGACCTGTGACTGGATGGAGAGTATGCATGGACTACCGGAAATTGAATGCTTGGACAAACAAAAACCACTTCCCTGTGTCGTTCATGGATCAGATGTTGGACTGCCTTGCTGGTAAGGGTTGGTATTGCTTTCTTGATGGTTATTCGTGCTACAATCAGATCTCCAGCTCCGGAAGACCAAGAGAAGACCACATTCACTTGCCCTTATGGGACTTTCGCCTTCAAGCGGATACCATTTGGGTTGTGAATGCTCCAGCGACCTTCCAGCGTTGCATGATGTTGTTCTTTTCTGATATGGTGGAGGACACTATTGAGGTATTTATGGATGATTTCTCTGTGGTTGGTGACTCATTTGATGGTTGCTTGGATCATTTGGCCGAGAAACGGTGTGAAGAGTGCAATCTTGTGCTTAATTAGGAAAAGTGCCACTTCATGGTAAAAGAGGGGATCATTCTGGGTCATTGGATTTCTGAGAAGGGCATGGAGGTTGATAGAGTGAAAGTCGAGGTAATAGAAAAGCTTCCACCACCTATCTCTGTTAAAGGTGTTAGAAGTTTTCTTGGGCATGCAGGCTTTTATAGGAGGTTTATCAAGGATTTCTCCAAAATTGCACACCCATTGTGCAAATTGCTCGAAAAGGAGTGTAAGTTTGAATTTAATGATGCTTGTCTGAGAGCATTTGGAGAGTTGAAGGAAAAGCTAGTTTCCGCACCTATCATTATTTCACCGAATTGGGGGCAACCATTTGAAGTGATGTGTGATGCGAGTGGAGTGGCGCTTGGTGTAGTATTGGGACAGAGGCGAGAGAATATTCTTCATCCTATTTACTATGCCAACAAAGCTTTAAATGTGGCTCAAAAGAACTATACAGTAACTGAACAAAAACTCCTTGATGTGGTTTTCGCATTCGAGAAATTTCGATCCTACTTGGTTGGTACTAAGGTCATAGTGTATACTGACCATTCTGCATTGAGGTATTTGATGGCTAAGAAGGATGCAAAACCGAGGTTGATTAGATGGGTATTGTTGCTGCAAGAGTTCGATTTTGAGGTGAAAGACAGAAAGGGGACAGAAAATCAAGTTGCAACCATTTGTCCAGATTAGAGGAAGAAGCTATGCTCAAGCTAGGAGATGGGGCTGAAATTAATGATGCGTTTCTAGATGAACATGTATTGGCGGCTTCTCATGATCTTATTCCATGGTTCGCAGACTTTGCCAACTACTTGGCATGTGATCTGGTTCCATCGGATTTGTCTTTTCACCAAAGGAAAAAGTTTATTCATGATATGAAAAGGTTATTTTGGGATGAGCCTTATTTGTTCTGTATTTGTGCTGATGGGATTATTCGTCGCTGTGTGCCCGAGGTTGAGGTGATGAGTATACTAGAGGCGTGTCACCTATCGCCTATTGGTGGGCATCATAGTGGTATTCGGACTGCGCATAAAATTTTGCAGTCTGGGTATTACTGGCCTACCATCCACCAAGATGCTCACGATTTCGCCAAGTCTTGTGATCGTTGCCAAAGAAAAGGAGGAATTTCAAGAGGCAAGAGCTACCTATGAATCTGATCTTGGTGATTGAGTTGTTTGATGTATGGGGCATTGATTTTATGGGTCCATTTATGAGTTCACATGAGATGAAGTATATTCTTGTTCCGGTTGATTATGTGTTGAAATGGGTGGAAGCAATTGCGCTTTCAAACAATGAAGGTAAAAGTGTCACTGTATTCCTGAAAAAGAATATCTTCTCCAGATTTGGTACACCTAGGGAGATTATCAGCGATGGAGGTTCCCACTTTTGCAATAATATGTTCAAGGCATAACTAGAGAAATATGGAGTCTGTCATAATGTAGCCACTTTTTACCATCCGCAGTCTAGTGGGCAAGTTGAAGTGTCCAACAAAGAGATCAAGCAAATTCTTGCTAAGACTGTGAATGCAAATAGAACTGATTGGTCAAGGAGGCTTGATGATGCTCTATGGGCCTATCACACAGCATTCAAAACTCCCATAGGTATGTCCCCCTACCAACTTGTATATGGGAAGTCTTGCCATTTGCCGATAGAGCTAGAGCATAAGGCTATGTGGGCGCTAAAGAAGTTGAATTTGGATTGGGGCGCCTCATCGAGTCAAAGAGTAAATGACGTGAATGAGCTTGATGAGTTTTGCCTAAAAGCTTATGAAAGTTCAGCCTTGTACAAGGAAAAGATGAAGAAGTATCATGATCAAAAGATTGAAAAGCGTGAATTTATCGTGGGTGATCTGGTGCTTATATTCAATTCAAGGTTGCGCTTGTTTCCTGTTAAGCTCAAGTCCAAGTGGACCGGGCCATTCATAGTCACTCAAATGTTCGCACATGCAGTGGTCGAGCTCGAGAACAAGGTTCAAGGTGAACGGGCAAAGGATCAAGGCCTACATGGGGAAGGAAGAGAGTGTGCAAGAAGTGGTTGAGGTCTACTACCTTGATGAAGTCTGAGTAATCAAGGGGCCTGCGTTGTGCCGTGACATTAAATCAAGCGATGCTTGGGAGGCAACCCAGGATGTACAATCTAGCCAACTATAGGTTTTTATTTTTGATTTGAATTTCTGTAATCCTCTAGATAGGTTTTTTGTTTTTGTTTTAGTGTTGGCTAGATATAGCATAGGGTTCGTGTCTAAAAAGTGTCCAAAAAAATGTAAAAAGAAAGGCTTAACAGTTGCTACATGTGCAGGGATGAACAACTGAATCTGCAGAAAATAGGCTCTGCAAAGGTCTACGGACCCCATCGACGGTCCGTGGGTCAATCCACGAACCCTGAATGGTGTCCGTAGACCCCCAGGTAAGTCCTCAAAATTTTCTAAGTGTTGAGTGACCTACGGACCTGACCCACGGTCCATAGATGGGGTTTCGTGGTCCAAATCTAGGGTACTGCCGACCCGACCCAGACACTTTTTAAAATAAAATTCCTTCATTTTTTATTCATCCCCCACATTCAAAACTCCCTCCCAACCATTTCTAACCCTTTCCTCTCCCTAAATCACTCCATTAAACTCCCAAATCCCACAGATCACTCCCCATTCACTTCCCCAAAATCTTATATCACTCTTCCCTCTTCCAACTTCCTCATCCCCATTTCCCCAGTGATTCCATTGTTTGGGTTCAGTGTCAAAGGCTAGAAAGAGGTTTCCGAAGTCTAGTTCATCACACAATCACCCACTTCCTTTGCTTGAAAGGTAAGCGACTTCACTCTAACTTTGAAGTTACTGTTCATTGTTGTATTAGGAAGTCACGAAGTGGTTCTTGACCTTGGGTCGTAAAATTGTGTGTGTAACTAATGATTTGTATGCTAAACACACCCTTGGGACGATAGAATGTGATTGTGTAGTTTGTTTAACCACATAAACCTAGGAGTAATTGGTCTAAATGTCAGTTTTGACTTAGGGTTTCTCATGTCGGTACGTTAACAAGGCAACTTACAAGTAATCGAAACCCTAAGGATGATGAACTAACATATTTTGTGTTGAAATGCATGAATAAACAGAGGATGATTGAATTGATGTATAAAAAAATTGAGTTTGAATGTGAAATATGTCTGTACCCTAGCACAGTCTCAACCCACGAGACCCCATCCATAGACCGTAGGTCACCCTACGGATCGTAGGTCTGGTCCATGGGTCTGCGCACAATTAAGAATTGCTAAGTATGGAACCACGGAGGTGGACTACGGTCTGTAGGTTGACCTACAGACCATTCTGTACAACCGTGGTTCGCATCAGAGATCCATATTCAGGGACCTCTAACCTACGGAGGGGATCTACAGACAGTAGGTCAAACCACGGACCGTAGGTACCCACCGTAGGTGGGCAGTTCAACTACTGCCCAAAAGTTTTTTCAGTTGTCGTTTTGTTTTGTTCCTTAGTCTAAAAAAAAATTCGAGTGTGTTATTGGTTTGTTTTAGTACTAACTAAGCCTCCACAGGTACCATGACTCCCAAGAAAGCTCCAGTTTACGCCGCGAAGGGTAATTCAAAATCAGTGGCACCATCCTTCCAGCTGATTGATGAAGATACTGATGCGGACACTGACCCCACATATGTGCCACCCACTACTAGGACATCCCTTACGACACCACGCATTACCAGGAATCAAGCCTAGCAGGTGATTTCTGATGTGGTCACTGTCTCTCAGACTGATGAAGAGGATACACCGCATCCGGCTCCAGTTCTAATGGCGCCAATGCCTCATCCTCTGAGTCTACTAGTGTGGGGGACATTCCAGTGCCACCAAACACAAATCCTTCTCTAGTTGCTGAGGAGTTAAATTGATGGTGTGTGAGTGGCTAGTGGCAGATATATAGAGGCGCTCATATGCTGACTGAGAAGAAGAGGATGGCTCGATTGGTCACCAAGGAGCGCAGGGTTCTCACAGGTAGTCTTAATACTATGCCCGACATCCACGATCTCTTCCAGAGGCACAGGTGTGAGTGGATGGCCCGTAGCCTAGGGTTCTTCAGCGAGGAGATCGTCAGGGAGTTCTATGCTTCCTATGTAGCCACCCTCCGAGGTTCCATTGACAGACGGGCCAAGCCCGCCGCCCAGCCTCCACTCAAGGCTACACTAGTGCACGGGTTTTCAGTTGATATATCTAACACCACTATTCGGAGGTTCCTCTACGGTCCGGCCCACACTCTGCCCATTAACATGACCGAGTTTGATTATCGCTGGGACATCATTAGGGGCGGAGCATTCCAGAGGAATGTAAATCATAGGGATACTCTATTGCGCTGGTTAGCCCATCATCTTGCTACAGACGGAGAGCGCGTTGAGTGGGTCAGCACCCCGAGCTTGGGAATCAAAAAGGCCACCCTGACTTTTGTGGCCAAATTCTTCTGGTTGTTGGTGCGGAACCGGGTGTCTCCTACGTAGGTTGACAATGTGCTTACATGGGCCCACACAGTCATGATTGTAGCTCTGGTTGCTGGGTTCGAGATGGATTTTGCCCGCATGCTGATTCCAAAGATTCACGAGAGGGACTTCAAGGCCACCACCACCTATCCCTTCCCATGCCTCATTTTTTAGCTGTGCAGGGATGTTGGAGTACCGGTTTGGCATTGTGACAAGCTGGTGCAGACAACCAAGACTCTGGACATCGGCCTGATTAGGGATGAGGCCAACGTAGCTGCACCGCGTAGAGAGCCATAGATTGAGGTTCCACCATTGGGAGCGAACTTGGTTGATGATGTGGAAGAGATGCAGGGTGTGGAGCCTGCCCCTCCAGCCACTACTGAGATGCCCCAGCTTCCAATTCTCTGGCCGCCAGTCAGGTCCCTAGGGCCTCTAGAGCCACTCACTCTTCAGGGTCTGCTACCGTGCCTCTAGCTCGTGTTCAGAAACTGGAGGCCCAGATGGCTACACTACTTCAGCATGTGCGGCCTTGGATGCAGTATGCGATTGAAGAGTTCGCGACAAGGGTTGAGCAGCGGATGGAGCAGATGATGGACCGTAATGTTCAGGCCGTACACCAGCGCCTTGATGCATTCGAGCTGCGTGTCTTAGAGCGACCAGCCCCCACCACTGATGTTTCTGCCTTCCGGACGGAGTTAGCTAGTCTCCGTGCTGATCTTGATGCCCTCCTCGCTCCACTTGAGACTGAGCCTGAGTTGGCCCCCACAACACCGGGTGATAATACGGTGATGGATGCATTATTTGGAGATAAGATGCTGTTGCCGGCTTCTTCCCGTTATGCTGGGAAGCGCCCCCGCTCTAGGCGGACTTCTGATGATGCTGAGGCTGGGAGAGCTTGCAAGAGGGAGCTATAGGAGCTTGAGGTGGCCCGGAGGGCATCCACAGTTGATGAGGAGATGCGCCAACAGCGGGCTAGGGAGGTAGGTGTTGGTGCCTCCAGCAGCGTGAGCACTACTGATGGTGCAGTGAGAGTTGGCGTGAGCACTACTGATGGTGCATCGAGAGTTAATGCTAGCACTACTGATGGTGCTGAGATGATAGATACGGGCACTACTGATGGTGACCCAAGTGTTAATCCAGCGGGCTTCGGGAAACCGGACCCACCTGCTTGTTGATAAGTCTTCGGCGCTATGCGCCACAGGTTTGCTTCACCCGATCCTTTATTCTTTACTTTTTATGCATTGGGGACAATTGCACTCTATTTTGTTGGGGGTGGGGTAAATGGGTTGTGAGTTATAGGGTGAAGACTGAGTAACCCAATTCATAATTCTCTTTTGAAGTTTTCTTGCCTGTGTTCTTTTTACCCAAGAGAGTGTTTTAATTTATGTTGAACCGGCATGTTTAGGAATGTACGTGTAAGAGTAAGTAGAAAAATGAAAGCATGATGTCATGAAAAGCATGAGAAAAATGATCTCTGTCCAAATATGTTGAATTGTGCTAGATCGGTAGTCTTGATGAGTTGAATGTGTAGGATCTAATGTGACATGATAAGAACCGATTTGACATCATGACTTACGCTAAAATTTGAACTAGGTAATCTGATAATCTGATAATGAAACAATGTGCCAAGAGTGTGTGAGAAAAGTTTAATGTTCAGTCAATTGTGTCAATCTAGAACTTTCCCCGTTGGTCCTGATAAGATGATCTAGGCTAGAAGTTGGGAAGTGATCATAGGCCCATGTACAAATTAGTCCACTTAAGCCTAAAAATGATCCAACCAAATGAAATCAATGTTCCCTTTGATCCAAATATTTGAGCCTAAAATTGACCATTTCTTTTGATTCACCTAACTCACATTCCCTAAAATAAGTGTTTTGGCCCCGGTCCCTCCTTGGACATGTGCACCTTCACTTAGGCCAAAAGCCTAAGTTGAGGGTGGCTAATGCAAAAAGTGACCTCAATCTTGGCCCTGGTCCGACATCGGATATTGTGCACTGAAAAATCCATAAGTTGAGGTTGGCTATGAAAGAGAAAACCGAAAGAAAAAAAAAGGGTATGAAAAGAGTTTGGTGTAGAAAAGAGATAAAGAAAAGAGAGAAGAGGATTTGACTTTGTGCAAAAGAAGCAAAAAGAAAAGATGATAAATAAAAGTGCTGAAAAATAAAGAAAAATAAAGTGAAAGAAAAAGAAGAAAGTGAAAAATAAGAGCCACAAAGTCAAAAGTCACGTCCATGTTGAAAAGAGTCAAGGGAATAGGTTGAGAAAAGAGGTAAAAAGCCAATGTAATGTCAAGGAGGGCAGAAAGTCACTATAAAGTACCCCAAATGTACCACACCTGACCCTGAGCCTACATTACAAGCTAAGAAAGTCCTATAGTGATCCGAGCAACTAGTTTAGGGAGTCTAAGCGGTGAAAATAAAGGCAAGCCTATGGTATTGAGCACTAATTGTACTTGAAATCACTTCTGAGCGTGAGTGTTGAATGAATCCTAAAAATCTAAATTCATATCTTCTATGTGAAAAGGATTTCATTTGAAGTGAGGTCACTAGTTACATTGTCGGAGAGTTGGTACCTTGGTGATTGTGAAAAAGTGTATGTTGTGTGTCTATTGGTCGATCTTTGTCATATCTTGATCCACATGAGTTAGCTTGTTGAGTCTAAGAGAAAAGATTTGCACTAGAAAAGTGAGTTTGGATAGAAACACATGTGATTGCTTGAGTTTGAATGTGTGCTTCTACACAAGTTCGTTTAGAGTCTTAGTGCGTCGCTTGAGGACAAACAACGAATTTAAGTTGAGGGTGTTGATATATCGTGAGTTTATGGTATTTTTAACACATTTCACTTAAGAGTTGTGTGTGTCTAGGGCTATTTTGTATTAGAACTAATGTTTATTGTGCTAAATTTGAAGGAGATAGGCTTGGACGAGGTCGAGAGAGATACAACTGAAATTCTGCAGAAGTGGCCACTCACGAAAGTGATCTATGGACCGTAGGTCTAGTCACGGTCCGTCGATGGGTAGGCGTGGATTGCTCATCTTGGAAGTTTGACTAAGTGTGGAACTACGAAGGCGAGTGACAGACCGTAGGTCGACCCACGGGCCGTCCTGCACGTCCGTCAATGATCACTGAAAGTTGAAGTTCCAGTACCTGAAGAAAAGTTATAAGTGTGGAGCCACGGAAGAGGACCCACAAATCGTGGATCGACCCACGGTCCTTACTGCACGTCCGTCGATTGCAACTGGAGTTGAAGGTTCCAAACTTCTGAGAAATTGTCTAAGTCTTGAGCCACGGAAGGGACCTACAGACCGTAGGTTAGTCCACGGTCCATAGGCCAGTATCGTTGATTGAAGCCGCGTCCAGAAAAGTTTATTTCCTTATTTCGTTTCCATTTTGTTTAGGGCATGTTTTTCTATAAATAGGGCATGTAAACCTCATTTTTTGGGGTTAGACACCATTGTATACTTTTAGTTCTTGGTATTTTCTTGGAAATTAACTTGCAAACTTTAGCAATTTGATTTCCATTGCTTTGAATTTCAATTGGAGATTACGGGTTTCTTCTACTCAATACGTAAGTTCTGAATTCTTCTTCAACAATTATGAATTGTGTTCTTCCAAGCATGAGTAACTAAATCCACAACTAGGGTTGTGGGAACCATGGGCAATTAACAACATATGAATAATACCTAAGAAATTCTTGAATAGTATTGATGCATGCATTGATAATTCTTTCGTTTAGAAGTCTTTTTAACGAGTGCACGCGTTAGAACTCGCCTTCTTGCTACTTGCCGGACCTAGGAGGTAGTTAATAAGAAAAGAATTATCAACAGAGATTTAGTGTGATACTGTCTAATAGTCTAATGTCAATTGGTGCGAGGGTCAAAACTAAGTCATACATTGATGTGATGTCTAATCTGAGGTAAAGGTAAGGCTTAGTAAACTATACATACTAGCCAGACTAAGGTGCGGGGTGAAATTCCTTATTTGGCGGACCAAGCACTTAGGGATACATAACTTATCACTTTGCATGTGATACACTAGGAAAGGATTACTATTATTAGGATTACCACGTTAAGAGCTTATGTGTAACACATACACCCTAGTTTCTCTCTCTCATTGATAACAACAAAGTTTGAATCATGCTCACTTCTTACTTGACAATAATCAGTTATTTGTTTCACAAAAAAAAACCCTTTACTTACTTGTCTCGGAAATAAGTTGACTAAACGAATATAATCATGAGTTAAGTTTTAGTCTAAACCATATTCCTCGTGGGATCGACCCTAACCTACAAGTTAGGTTCTTTATTTGACAACGATCGCTTATACTTCTTTAGGGAGGTGTAATTTGAGCGTATCACGGGGCCGCTGTGGTGGTTTGGGTCCCGCCATGGCGGGGCAGTCGCGACTTAAATCAGAGAAAACTCCCAAAACTGTTATTTTCTACAAAACTTCGTTCTTGAGAGCTAAGGGACGACCCAGGGCAGTTTCTTGACAGTTTTCCACGATTTCTAGCGCTAAAGGTAAGTTGATTACTCCCTTAATCCATATTTTGATTCGTAGAACTTAGAATCTTGGGTAATTATTGTTGGGGGAGAGTTTTGGCCTGAAGTTAATGGTTAATGGTGGGAAAAGCCCTAAGTTGAGTATTGGGATCTTGGGGTTGGCTTATGATTGATAGTTTGATTATTATCCAGGTAAATTAGGCCTTGTTTATTGATCCTTGCATTAAATTACTTGTTTTAGACCAAGAACAAGATGAAAGACCCTGGAAAGGGAAGGCTCGAGTATCTTAGGATTAGGGGTGTACATGGCCGGGTTGGTTTGGATTTTTCAAATATCAAACCAAACCATTTGTGTCAAATTTTTAAATCTATAAATCAAACCAAACCAATAAAACTCAGGTTTTTCAACCTCGGGTTTTTTCGGATTTTTTTGAATTTTTCTGGTAAAGTATTCATAAAAACATATAATTTACTTGTACTCTAAATATTTCTTTAGTCCTACCAAAATACAACTATCTAAGGTGTTTCTTAAGAAAATAACACAAAATATGATATGAGTAATGACACTAAAATATCCAACAAAAAATAATAATAATGAAATCGCATAAAACAAATATTGCAAATTAACAAGTCATAATGAAAATGATCATAATTTAAAAGTACTAAATCATGCTAAAATAAGTTTAATAAGTATTAGTTACAT
>JAJOOR010027146.1:0-12253 GCA_036250505.1 Solanum acaule
AATGTGGCATTCAAAACTGGAGCATGTATATCTGAATAACTGAAATATCTGACCTAGCATGTGTAATTCAAGAACTAAAGAAATACATAGCTAGGGTTCTGAAATTCATGCAATAAACTGAGCAATAACATGATAATCTGATTTGGGACATATTCATAAGTAATTTATGATAATCTGCTGAAATTCTAGAAACCCTAGGTCTATTCATAATCATGGAATCAAGAATCTGACTAAATTTTAGGGACCTAATGGGCAAAAGGAACCCACTAGTGAAATCTCACATACCTGGTGACGAATTCCACGGAGAAATCTTTAGATTTCAGGGCTGGAACTGATGGAACCTTGCTGCGTTCTTGAACTAGGGTTCTTGACCTCTCTTCTTCTCTTACGCTCTAATTTTTCTAAGTTTGATTAATGATTTTGACTTAGGTAAGTTCTAGTTATGTTTTTAGGCTTAAACTGACTAAAACCTCATGATTTAGAGTCTAAACGACGTATCTTAGGGGTTAAACGAAATGGGAAAAGACCAAAAGACCCCTGACTTAATCGATGTCGGAGTGACTGACGGACGGGACTGATGGGCCGTAGGTTAATCGATGGTCCGTCGATTGGAGTCGTCGATCGAGTCTGCCCGACATGGCTTCACTAAAACGAGTATAACTTTTCACTCAGAGGTTGGATTTTAGCAAACTTGGTGGTGTTAGAAAGAGGATTCAATTATCTATCATATCATAGGTCATGTGACACATAATTCCTTTTGTGCTAATAGTTATGACCATCTGAAGTTGACCCAATCAACAATTTTCATCTAACTGGCTGCTGACCCTCACTTACGGTCAAACCTACGGACCGTGGATCGAACGACGGTCCATGCTGGTTGACCGTAGTTCGTGTTAGAGGCTGGGTAAAGGAGGCCTCGATCAACGGACACAGACCACGGATCGTGGTCTGACCTACGGACCGTGGGTCAAGACTTAGCCAATTTTTTGAGCTGGGTTAGGGAGGGGTTTTAGTGGTGAACCACGGACCACCAGCACGGGCCGTGGTTTGACCTACGGTCCGTGGATGGCAACCATGGATTGCACCTACAACTTCTCAAAATCTGCATTTTAGGTCTGTTTTAGATACGAGGTGTTACATGAATGTCCTCCTTTACAAACAACCAAATCTTCCCATGATGTTATAATTTGCATAGGCCATGCCTAGTCTCCTTTTATACTATTGGATCTGCCTAGTCTCTTGAAAAGGTTCCATTAAGGCAACCAAATCAAATTTGTGATGTCTATGAAGCATTTGCACTCTATGGAAAGAATGTTTAGATCTAACTAATCTAATATTCCATATTAATGCTTTAAAGATCATTTTGACATTGCTCTACCAGACCTCTTAGGGTTAATCCTAATAGGCTTATCACCTTGAGATTTAGTCTTCTTCTTCTTTGATTTCCCTTGAGGGGAACCTCCTGCATTATTTACAACATGTGCATGATCACTGTAGTTTTCATTTTCATCCTTGTCTATTACTAGATCATTTTGCTGTTGATTTGTTATCTCTACTGAAGTGTTGTCTTTATCTGCAATTTTATGAGATACCAAATCATGAAGTTCTTTGATAGGAGAACTTTGTTTGATTGCCCCTAAAAACTTGATTATTGCATTTTGAGCAGCACTTATCATACTAACATTGCGCATATGTTCTTGATTGACAGGTGAGCAACCAGTAAGGAGCTCCTCACTATTATTTGACCTGAACCTGTTGTCATCTTCTAAACATAGACGAGGCTCTTCCTCAAACTCCACCATCTTTAATATCACAGCATCCTGCCCGCCCAAGTTGTCTCCATGTAAGCCCTGATAGTCCTTGTGAATTACTAATGCTCTCTCCAAATTCTCAACTTCCTGAAGGCCTGTGTCAGTATTGTTTTTTTTCTCCTCGCATAGTACATCCCCATGTACACATTCTTCAAATTGAACTCCATCATTGTTGACCTTATTTGTATTCTGCAGATCTGTGTGAGTGACCAGGTCTTTATCTAGACCTTCTGGCACTTGTGAAGACAACACATTGTTGGAATTCATCACCCCTGATTCCCCTTTTTCAAGTGTGTATTCAACATTATTTGCCTTACTGCTTCCCCTATCATCTGCTACATTACTATTAACACCTTGCTCCTCTGCTGTGATTTTATTTTTGTAAAAAGAATTTGTAATCCATTCCTTTATATTCATCTTCTCCCTCTCCCCTTTATTATTTGCTCCCTCATCATGATCTTCATTAAGAGCATCAATGTGTTATTAGTTACAATAACATCCTTCTCTAGTTCCATGCCTGCAGTAGTAACTTCCTTATCAGTGTTTCTTGTGAATCTTTTGTTTGTAGGGTTCCATTATTTTTTAAGGAACCTTGATGGCTTGCTCAAATCTTTATCCCACACTTTCGTGTCTACATTCTTCTCTTGCTTTCTTAATTCAGGGTGTAGGATTCTACAATCTTCCTCGTTATGTCCTTGTAACTTGCATTTTTGACAATACTTTGGGAGCATATCATACACCACTTTCACCTTTTCCACCCTTGACGAGGTTTTGTCTGCACTCTCGATCTCCAGTTCCACAAACTTAGGTAGATCACCTAATAAGTCTAGCTGGACCTTAACCCTAGCACAACTAGGTCTAGTTTTGTTGATAGTAGCCGTATCCAGCTGAATTGGCTTTTCAACTGCTGATGCCAATGAGAAAATAGCCTCTTTTCCAAAAAAAAGTAGGCCAAAGATCAGGAAAACATATCCATGCCATAGCCTGAGTAGTTTCTTCATCAACTTTGAATCTTTCATCATAAATCAAGGGTCTCATTGGGTAGAATAAACCTGCCTTATCAGTAATGTAATAGGATGGCTTGGACATCATGTTCACAAAGTTTTCAAACAATTCAAATCTCATCAAAACATGTCTATGTCGCCGCAAACCTATTTGACATTTTCCTTTTATATTACATTGATTAGGGATAGTCCGTCTCAACTCATCTAAATCAGGCCACCCATAAGAGAACTTTCATATCACGGCATATTGTAGATTCTCTATAATGTTCATACGTCTTACTTCTTCCTCTGTCCAAGTAACCCTAGGGATAACATTATTAAACGTAGGTTTCTTGAAAGGAATTGATGGGATTCCTTTTATTGATTCAACTACATTCATACCACTCAGTTTTAACAATGTTGCATACTTTCCTTCCTTAAACCTGAAATTATCATCATTAAAAACTCCATTCTCGCCAGGTAAAGTATTAGGCTTCTTAGCACAGCTAAGGCTGGGGAAGTGTTCATCAAACGTTAAAGGAGTTGTCTGACCAGTCGTCAAAAATGACTGGCCAGTGGCCGGGATGGCCATAATTCTATTAATATGTATTTTGTTTAGAAGAGAAAAAAAAACTTTGTAGTTTTCTACTCCGTGTGAAATGTCTGACTTTTGGAGGCTAAAATCTTCTGCTTTTTTACTCCTTTGGTTTGAAGAATATAAGAACTTCATGAACAAATCAAATTATGCATTGGTTTGAAGAATATAGAAACTTCACCAATTTGTTAAATACTCTGTTTGAATGAATATTCTGGCTTGAAGAGTACAAAATCTTCTTTAGGAATATTAAGGCTAAATGATTTGAAAAAGATAAAATCTTCATCGTTAGCTAGAAACAGTGTTGTATTTGAGGTTTCTCGAGATTAAAACCTTTTTGGTTTACTACTCTATCTGAATGTGAAACTGATTCGAAGAATATAAAAACTTTATCAGAATTCAAGGTTCATTCGATTAACGATTAGAAGAATATAAAAAACTCATCGTTAAACTAGAAACAAGTTGTATAAAGATTGAATCTTTATTGTTAGTATTCTAAATACTAAGTGGTATATCTAGTTGTGACAGAAAGGAAAAAAAACACTAGTAACATAAACTTAGTGATTTTTGTGCCTGCAATGGGTGTTTCTATGGATTAAATCTCCAAAAAAAAAAAGGCTTCGTGTTGCCAATGTGTATTTTGATGGTATACAATTTGAAAGCATGGAAAAAACATATGTGGAAAATAATTTCAAATACTTGAAAAATATTTTTGTGAACATATTTAAAATGTGGGGGGTTCTTTACTTGTGATAAAGACAAAACTAGACTGAGTATCTAATTTAAATTTGAAAGTACAAGATATGAAATATAATGACATTCTTGTACCCACAAAATTCTTGGAGTGTATTTGATATTGTAGTTGTTGAGTCTCTCTTTACTAGTATATGATCTGACTCGTATAAAACCACAAAATTATATTACTCGTTCAAAAGAATTGTATTCTTTGACGAAAAAGTGTCGCTTAAAATATTTGTGATTTTTCATGAAAAGATATGTCTATTAAAATAAATTTATTTGTATAGACATGAACATTGGTGAAAAGTGATATGTTATGTTTGTGTTGTAAAACAAACATTTGGGTCATATTACCCTTATTGGACCGAAGAGACTATGGTCATGGGTAATTCTATAACAAATTGAATGATATAGAAAGGTTCTTCTGCAAAGGACATCTAGCAACATGCTGACTCTAAAGCAGTGTCTGTATTTGACAAAGTTATATAAGTAAAGAACAAAATATTTGTAGGAAAAAGTTACCTCACAGAAGGTCTTTTCAAACTCATTGTTTCTGTTTGTTCTTACTTACCTGAATCAAATTGTTTGTGACATAAATGCTTAGGACATGTCAATTACAAAACCTTGCAAAAACTGATCAACTTAAAAGTTTTGCCTAACTTCTAGTGCAATGAATCAAAATGTCAAGTATGTGTTGCATCCAAGTATGTTAAGCATACTTATAAATTTGTTGAAAGGAATTTTAATTCTTTCGAATTGATTTACATTGACATTTGTGATATGAAGTCAACATCATCTCTTGGTAGGAAAAAGTGTTTCATAAATTTTATTGACAATTGTACTAGATAGTGTTATGTTTATTTGTTGAATGGTAAGGATGGAGCAATAGAAACATATAGGCAATATAAAACTGAAGTTGAAAATCAATTGGATAAAAAGATTGTCATGATTAGAAGTGGTAGATGTGGAGAATATAAATCTTCTTTTGCAGAAATATATTTGAAATAATGGAATCATTGATCAAATTACTGCACATACTCACCTCAATCTAATGAAACTGTTGACAGAAAAAAACCGAACTTTGAAGGAAATGTTGAATGTCCTACTAATAAGTTCAGGTTTACCACAAAATTTGTGAGGGATGCTATCAATATAGCATAAGAGAACAACAAAAAGTTTGTATGTTCAGAAAGAGAGAAATAAAAAGTTTTGTTTGTTAATAAAGGGAGCAACAAATAAATAAAAACTTTTGTTTGTTAAGAAAGGGAGCAACAAAAAGTTTTGTTCGTTTAAGCTTTGTTGTATCCCAATAGAGAATTGCTTGTTGCCTCTTAAAGTATATACAATCAATAACTCTTGAAAGATAGTGATCTAACAATTTCTAATACAGTCTATTCCATATTAGAAATGGAAACGAGGGAACTATTCCCAAACAGATCAAAATAAGACCTAAGACTTTTGATTGTATGTTCATTGGATATGCTACAAATAGTAAAGCATGTCAATTTATGGTTCATAAGTCTGAACCGTCGGATAGTCAAGTGAAGGGTCTAAACGACCTTGGAAAGAACCAAAGGAGAATGAACTTAATAAAGAGATTCAGAGGCGTAGTAATTATCAATGGACAAATTACTTCCTTTGGATTTGATTTTGTAACATTTCTTCCTGAAAAATGAGTCTCATATATTCGAAGATGCTATGTCTTCTATGGACTCATTCTTTTTGGAAAGAGGATGTCAATAGTAAGATGAATTCAATCTTGAGCAACCATACTTGAGAGTTGGTTGATCTTCCTCCAGGAAATAAACCTTTGGGTTCATAGTGCATCTACAAAAGAAAAAGAAAGTTGATGAAACTATTGACAAATACAAAGCAAGACTTGTTGTCATAGGCTTTAGACAATAAGACAGCCTTGATTATTTTAACACATAATAGCCAATAACCAGGATTACATCAATTCATATGTTAATTGCGCTAGTTGCGGTATATGGCCTTAAAATTCGTCAAAATGGATGTGAAAACATTTTTAAAAAAATGGAGAATTGGAGAAAGAAATTTACATGGAACAACCTGAGGGCATTGTGGTTCCTGGTAAAGAAAAGAAAGTTTGTAAACTTGTTAAGTTACTTAATGGACTAAAAACAAGCGCCCAAATAATGACATGCGAAGTTTGACCAAACTATGTTGGCAAATGATTCAAGATTAATGAATGTGATAAATGTATTTACATTAAAGACACTCCAAATCATAAGGTCATTGTTTGTTTTTATGTGTATGACATGTTGATCATCAAAAGAGACATTTTTGACATAAATTCTACTAAGTATATGCTAGAAAGTAACTTCCATATATATGAAAGACATTGAAGCTACTGTTGTTAGTGAAAAATTACAAAATAACAGAATTACAAGATTATAATTGAAAATAAAAATGAATAAATAAATATCTTCAGGCTGAGGCGCAGATAACTCGCTCTCTTTAAGGAGATTCAAGCCCACTGCAGTAAATGTTTTTCACCGGTCAAGCAGTAGTCCTTCTTGACTTGTCCCCTCCAGGATACAACAGACTTAACACAAAGTATAACTTAACAACTCTGGACAAGAGTTGAGTCCAAAGCTCCACAAAAAGAACACTTCCCTTCAACTTATAAGAACTCTCTTTTTTTACAAACTTTATGCACTCTATATTTTCTTGTGTATTGTGTATACAAACCAAATGAAGACCACCACTATTTATACTAGTAGAAGTCTTCCTAGGAATAAATAGGAAGATAATGAGGTAGTAAATAGTGAAGATAATGGCCTTAGGAATTACATAGGTTACAAGGTGTAATATTAATGGAGGAATAAAGAATGAAAATAAAGAAACACTAAGCCACCAACGGCTTGCTACTGCACCAAAAAATTTGTAACATATGCACTAACTCCATTTGGAGTAATGCTGAATAGCACTAATGCAGCAATTATGATATGCAACGACAGCAAACAGAAAAACCACTAATGGTTGGCAGCAAAATGGTTGGCAGCAACGGCTATACTATGTTTTAGCAAATTAATATACAAATTATTAATATTAAAATGCTAATAAACCAACAATCCCACACTCATTTTAATATTAGATAAGAAAGTATATCAGCCGAAGGAAGACTACTATGCATAATGAAGGTGTGCTCTGCATTGAACCTCCACTTAGTGAAACAATAACTTTTACTAAAGAGTCGTAGTGGTCTCAGACTTGAACTATGACTGCTTAAGGGAAATAAAATATCACTGCTCACACATAATAATCAAGGTGTTGACATGAGCTTTAAAAGCCAACACGTTATGCCCATGTGCTATCCCGATTTTATGAGTGCTTTTGAGAATAAGCCAATTCTCATAGGAAGCGACCTACTTCCACACTCACATAGGTGAAATATGTCGAGAGTGCTCCTGTAAGCTTAACACTCCACCCATACGGGCTACAAATATTCATTAAGAGTTTTATCAACTCATCCTTCACAAACTACAGGAAACAATGCACTCACATCATAGGGAGGGAATAAAAAGATAGTGCATTTTTCACAACAAATCATCATATGATTAGTTTTTTCCTTTGAACCTAGTTATAGGATCTCTAGTCCCCAGGTTGGGTTTCCTCATATATGACTCAAGGATTTTTAGGATTCAATCTCATCCCCCTCGATGTGCTCCAGACCTTTTCTCTTTTTAAGGCCTTAGTAAGAGGATCTGCAAGATTATCACAAGATTTGACATAATCAACATTAATGGTACCACTTGTCAAATACGATCTTACATTACTGTGTTTCCTCCTTATAGGTCTAGATTTACCATTGTAATAACAGTTTTGAACTCTACCAATTGCAGCAGTGCGTGCTATCACAATGAATTAAAATAGGAGGAATTGGTTTTTCAAAATAAGGTATTTGAAACAATAAATCTCTTAACCAATTCGCTTCCTCACTAGCTGAAGCTAAAGCAATTAGTTCAACCTCTATGGTAGAGTTAGCAATTATAGTTTGCTTTTTTTATCTCCAACAAATAGCACAACCACCTAAAGTAAAGACATAACCAGTGGTAGAACAGGAATCACCTAATAAAGTGTTCCAATCTACATCACAAAAGCCTTCAAGTACATCAGGATATTTTATATAGAACAAAGCACAATTTTTTGTTCCAATTAAATATCTCATAACTCTTGTTATAGCATGCCAATGTTCATTACCTGGCTTGCTTGTAAACCTGCCAAGTACTCCTACTGCATATGCAATATCAGGCCTAGTGCAATCAGTTACATATCTCAAACTTCCGATTATGCTAGCATATTCCTTTTGATTTATTACATCATTTTCACTTTCAACAGGAAATAAGTGAACACTTGAATCAAAAGGAGTAGCAACATGCTTGCAATCAAGAAAGTTATATTTTTTTCAAAAAAAATTCAACATAATGTGACTGGTCAATTAAAATTCCATCACATGTTCTTGTTATTTTTATTCCAAAAATAAAATTTGCCTCACCAAGATCTTTCATATCAAAATGGCTTCTAAGAATATTTTTAGCTTCATCAATAACATTCATGTTAGAACCAAAGATCAATAAATCATCAACATATAGGCAAATAATCACATGTGAATTATTCCAAGACTTATGATATATGAACTTAGCACACTCAGTTGTTTTAAAACCATTTTCAATCATGCAGGAATCAAACTTTTCATGCCATTGCTTTGGTGCTTGTTTCAAGTCATAAATGGATTTAGTAAGTTTACATATTGGCCTGCTTCAACAAAAGACTCGGGTTGTTCCATATAAATTTCCTCATTTAGGTCTCCATTTAAAAAAATAGTTTTTACATCCATTTGATGAATTTGCAAATCAAAAATTGCAGCCATAGCAATTAAAAGTCTTATGGATGTAATTCTTGTTACTGGAGAAAAAGTATCAAAAAATTGCAGGCGCCTTCTAGTTGTTTAAAACCTTTTGCAACTAGTCTATCCATCCGGTTTCAACCTTTTTCGTAAAACTCATTTGCAACCAATTGTTTTACAACCTGGTGGTAAATCAACTAACTTCCAAGTTTTATTAGAAATTAGTGATTCCATTTCATTATTTACAACCTCTTTCCAAAATATGGAGTCATGTGAAGAAAGCTTCTTTCAAAGTGAGAGGGTCATCTCCAACATTAGACACATAAAAATCAGGACCAAAATTTTTTTTTACTCTAGCTCTTTTACTTCTTCTTAACTCAATATCATCAATTTCTTTATATTTCAAAGTAGAAGTAGAATAACTAGGTAGTGACAAAATATTTTGTTCAATCCTTTGACCCCCACTATTTTTAGAATCAAAAGGAAATTTATTTTCATGAAAAATAGCATCACCCGATTCTATCACAATATTATCTTCAAGATTAAAAAATCTATAGGTTGTGCTATTTGAAGCATAACCAAGAAAAGCACAAGTAGTAACTTTCTTACCCATTTTTGTAATCTTGGGATCCATTAGCCTCACAAAGGCTATACAACCCCAAACTCTTAGATATTCCAAACTTGGCTAGTAACATTTCCACAATTCAAAAGGTGTCAATTTAGACTTTTTATGAGGCACACGATTCAACACATAACAAGCAGTTAAAATAGCTTCACCCCAAAAATTTAAAGGTACATGTGACTCAATAAGCATGGGATTAGTCAATTCAACCAAAGTTCTATTTTTCCTTTCCTCTACACCATTAGATAAAGGAGAATAAGGAGTAGTTTCATGAATTATTCCCAATGATCTAACAAAAGAATTAAACTCATTTGACTCATATTCACAGCCTCTATTACTTCTAATTCTTTTTATTTTTCTTCCAAACTGATTTTCAACTTCATGGAGATAAACTTTAAAGTTTTCAAAAGCATCACTTTTATTTCTCATCAAGTAAACATATGTAAACTTAGAAAAATCATCAATGAAAGTGATAAAATATCTATTACCTCCACGAGTTAAAATTCCTCCAAGTTCACAAATATTAGTATGAACTAATTCTAACAAATCAGCTTTTCTTTCAACTTGAAAATGAGGCCTTCTAGTGATTTTGGCTTTACTACAAGCATCACACTTTTCAAAATTCTTTTTAATCATTGGGATTAATCCTAAACTACTCATGATTCCAACATAACGATCATTAATATGACACAAACGAGCATGCCAAAAATTGGTAGAAGAAAGCATGTAAACAGAAGTAGAAACTTTATTCATTTCAACATTCAGTTTGAACATCCCATCACAAGCATACCCCTTTCCCACGAAAATACCCTTCTTCTCAATTACATATTGATCAAATTCAATAATTTGTTTGAAGCCTGCTTTATTAAGAAGAAAACTAGACATCAATTTTTTTCTCATGGAAGGAGTATAAAGTACTTCTTTTAAAGTTAAATACCCTTCTAAAAGTAAAACACAATTCGACATCTCCCGTTCCAAGCACTTGAGTTGTGTGAGAATCACCAAGAATGATGGTTTTGGGCTTCTCAAAATGAGTATATTTTTTAAACCAGTTTTTGTCATAACAGACGTGACGGTTTGCACCAAAATCACCCAACCATCCATCAACACTCTCAATCATGTTTATGTCGGTAATCACCGCCACAAAAGGTTCTTCGGTAACGTTTGCCTGAGGGTTAGGACCACATTTCTGAAATCTACAAAATCGAGTAATATGCCCACTCTTGCCATAAACAAAGCATGGTCTCTTATCTTGAACTTGTTGATTTTGTGCTTGGTTATTTTCACCATTATTTTTCTTGGGAGGTCTACTATTATTTTTCTTAATATTTTTCTTCTTAGGCTTCAAAGAAGTATTTTTGTGAGTTTCAAAAGTAGCATTGTTTGAAGTAATTAAATTTACCTTCGTTGTGATGTTGCTCTCTTCTTTTTGTAAAAGTGCATCTTGGCTCCTTGCCTCTTCACCATCGTACTTTTCCACTTTCTCATGATGAGAAATAAGTTCATCATCATCCATGGAGGTGTCATCAACTTTATTAGGATTCTTCTCAGTTAACACATAAGAAACATTGAGAAGACTTAAGTAGAAAAGTACTTTACCCTTCCATCTTTTGAAATGGTTACCATTGAACCGAAATGGCTTGTTAAGGTCTCCCATCTTGACATCCGCGGTTTTTTCAATTGTAGTCATTATTTATCTCCTTAAAATTGTTAGTGAAAAATTACAAAATAACAGAATTACAAGATTACAATTGAAAATAAAAATGAAGAAATAAATCTCTTTAGGCTGAGGTGCGAATATCTCGCTCTCTTTAAGGAGATTCAAGCCCACTCCAACAAATGTTTTTCACTGGTCCAGTAGTAGTCCTTTTTGACTTGTCCCCTCCAGGATACAACAACCTTAACACAAAGTATAACTCAACAACTCTGGACAAGAGTTGAGTCCAAAGCTCCACAAAAAGAACACCTCCCTTCAACTAATAAGAACTCTCTTTTTTGACAAACTTTATGCACTCTATCTTTTCTTGTGTATTGTGTATACAAACCAAATGAAGACCACCACTATTTATACTAGAAAAAGTCTTCCTAGGAATAAATAGGAAGATAATGAGGTAGTAAATTGTCACTCCCCGAGCCTACACCCTGGGCAGGACCGGCACTCGAAGACCATTGTTGGCCCCAAGCGAACCCTTGGCCTGGCTTTCTTAACTCAACAGAATAACTTAATGCAATGAAAGGTTATAAAACAACCTAACTAATGCATAACATGCCAAAAGGCAACTCGTGCCTCAAAATAGAATATTTACATATATACATAGATGATAGACTCAATACTAACTGACTGACTGACTGTCTATGAAGCCTCTATAACACTGAGATGGATGTTGGGACAGACCCCGCAACATCCTGATTAAACAAAACTATGAACACAAGATAACAGAGTCCTCCGGAAGGCAAGGAGGCTCACCACTGACTCTGGAGTGCTCAGTTGGATCAACGGCGTGCTGGATGCTGATCCTGGGTACCTGCGTCTGCATCATCATAAGATGCAGGCCAACTGGCATCAGTACATTGAATGTACGAGTATGCGAGCTGGAAAGCTAAACAACAACTTAAGCTTGAAAGGAGTACAAA
>JAJOOR010027148.1:0-16045 GCA_036250505.1 Solanum acaule
CCCCCCCCCCCCCCCCCCCCCTTTTTTGTTTCATTTTTTCAAACCAATTTTATGGTTAAGAATTTAATATATACATGGGGATTATAATAAAATTTAACGATTCCTCTAACAGCAAAATGAATAGCAACAGTCAATTAGGTAGAGTGAAGAATTACGAAGGAAATTAAGAATTGCAGTAAATGAGATAGTGAAGAGTCATAGCATGACATGATACAATCAATTCCTATTCTTTTTGGGGTGAAACTGTCAAATGACTATAAAACTTCTAACTTTTTATTTTATTTATAAATATGGACTCAAAACGTATGAATACAAAAGCAACATCATCGGTGGACTGAAAAAGGTATGATATGATTTTTGCGTGTTAATTGATTTCCATGAAAACCTTAGAAGAGATTATACCTTAAATGACAGGTATCTTTATTTGGCTATATACTTGTGAAAATTGAAAAGAATTATGTGGCGCAAGGCTAAGTTGGAGTGCCAAAATGAAAAATGAGGACAAGTTTGAGGGGCTGTATATGTGTTTGGCCTTTTTTTTTTATTGAAGTATGTCTAATCTGAAAATTGTATTGCAGAGACTGTTTCAGAAAGTATAACACCAACAAATAAAAAAATCATAGGTATTTTTATTTATTATTATATTTTCTTATTTTTTGTATTTTTGTATTTTTGACTCATTAAGTACTTTTCCTCATTATTTTTATGTTTCCTTTTCCATTTAATGAAAATTATAATTGGCGCATAGGAAACACTAACTGTCACTTTGTTGGCTTTTCTACTCCTCCATTGAATAATTTGACTGATGAAAAATGACTCACTAAATGAGCATACAAATAATCATAGCAATCCATTTTAACTTTATCTTTCTCATATGGGTATTATTTCCTTGAGTCTACGATCTCTTCTGTAACACTTGAACACACGAGCCAATCTATAACAATTAAATCTGGTCAATTTATTTAGTATTTAAGTAATACTTTTCTCTTTTATTTGCTCTAAACATTAATCTTCATATATTATATACAATTACTCATTCAATTGATATATTTAATGTTCATAACTCTCATATATTTTATATTCATAACCTATACCTTTTGATATTCCTTAATTTATATATATATAAATTCATTTTTTTTTTGTTTCAACGGCTACCTAAGATTATTATTCTTTTCATTCTATAGTTAAAATGGTGAATCATTGTATTAGTTAATTTAAGTCATACTTTAGTTTGACTCTATGAAAACGACTCTTAAATTTATATTGGTGATGAAAGAAGGTGTTGACAAGAACTAGAAAAATTATGTATTGATTTGTATATTATTTTTCGACTATATTTTTATGATTAAAGTTTTATGAAGGATGTTTATGTTGTATTTTTCCTTTTTATTGTATATCTTTGTGTTTTTTCTTTAGTAGACCTTTTTGGTTTAATTTTATATTAAATTTTTATTGTCGTGAGTCTATATTTTTATTGAGCTCAAATTTGACATTCATGACTTTATTAGAAGTTTGCTAACTACTACGCAAAGTTCAAAATTTGTAGTTGGTTACTTAAAAAGAATTAATTTTAAACATTAAAATATGTCTATCATTTGTTATTTCTTGTTTTTAAAAAAACAACAACAGTAGTATCAGAGGTTCATTAATCTTAAGGGATCTGTGAAATCTTTCAAAGAAGTACCATACATTTTTAACCCGTAAGGGCTACCTTTTTAACCTATCAGGGCTACCCATTTTAACCCATCAAGGCTACCTTTTCAACCGGTGTTTTTTTCAACGCACAAGCTTTTCTAAATCATTTTTTAACCAAAATAATGGCAAGCAACAGTCTCTCTTTGAATGCCCCACAAATTTTCACAGACGAAAATTATCAAATTTGGTCTGTGAGAATAAAACCATACTTTGAAACATATGTGATATATGAGGTTGTGATGGAAGAAAACCCTTACAATCTCTCTGCAAATCATACAAAAGTTCAGATTAAAGCACTTTCAAAAAAAACTTCTACACAATACAATGTCGTCGCATGTGGTTTTGAAGAACTAAAATCAAAAGAAGAAAAAGAAAAACGAAGAAATTTTGCAAGTTCAAAAACAATGAACAAAATCCAGCATCAACTACCAAAGCAAAAATTGAGGAGGAACATTTTTTTCAATTGCAATAACTAAAGCAAAGGAGGAGTGTTGAAGTTTGTTTTTAGTTACTGCAGTAACTTTTAGCAAAATAAGTTATTTAGTTTGAATAAATATGAATTTTGAATTTTAGTTAGTTTGTTTATGTTGTTGAGATATTTTAGGTTGTTTAAATTTTAAATTATGCTGTGTTTTATGTTGGCTATTTAAAACCAACCCCTCAATGCTTAATAAAATTATTGAAAGCTATTGAAAGTCATTTTCAATCTTTTTGTGCTGTCCCATTTTTAAAAAAACACCAACAGACGGGAAGGTTTTTTATTGCGAGCACTATGTTGATCACCAAAATACCTTTATAGTTCACAGGAAAATGACCATAACCGAAATACTTACCAACTTCCATTTCTCTCATAGATATATGATGTGAGCCAAAACGCTGCACCTTTTACTTCGGGAAGACACTGTCTTTCTATATTAGATTATGCTTAACGCAAAAGGAGAAGAAGTATCTCAAAGGTTAAGAGTCAACAATTCAAGTCAATGAGGAAGGAGAGTGGAAAAGTCTTCCATGCATCCTGTCCCTCACTTGAAGCTTGTTTCCATTTTTTCTCAGTCTTTGTGACAAGTTCCAAATCAGCATCATAGAAAACCAGATTACAAGTTTGATATTGCATCAGAAACTATAGCTCCAGCTTTCTTGCTTTTTAGGTCCATATAGAGTACAGGGTATGGCTTCTGCTTTCTTGTTTCTGTGTTGTTTAATGATATTTCACCTAGCTCGAGCAGAAGGTAACACCAAATCCAATTGCACTGATGAGTTCGAGTGTGGAGGCCTTGGAGCTATGAAGTTTCCTTTCACAAATTCCACCAACCCTGAGTGTGGATTATGCAGGTTTGATTGTCATACTAAACCATATCCTAAGATTGTACTTGGTGGACAAAAATATGATGCTTTAGTGAAGAAGGGTGATTTTTTCCATATTTCAGATCCTAACCTTCAAGAGTACTTAGATAACAAAAGTTGCAAGTCTTTTAACAGAAACTTCTCATTTCCAAATTCCCCTTTGATTTCTTTCCAAATTGTTCCTAACTTAACCTTGTACAGATGCAATCATAGTCATGACAACACCATCCAGAAGACAAATGATTCCTTTTTCAAAGACTTTGATAGATTTACTGAGTGTGAAGGTTTTAATGTTTACTACCACCATCCCAAGAAAGCAATATTGAGAAACACTAGTGCTAAGATAAGTGGCAAACTTCCAGAGCACTGTTCACTTGTACAACTGCCAATTCCATTGCCTACACCATCAAAACCATATGCAGGTGACTTGTTTGAACTGTTGACTTCTAATTCTCTTCTAAACTGGAAGCTTTCCAAAAATTGTCTTGAGTGTCTTGCCAAAGGAGGGAAATGCTCGGTTGGTGGTGAACATGAATATAGTTGTTTCAAAGGTATGAGCAACTGAAACTTCATATCGTATCAACCAACTTCGTGGAAAGAATTCTGGCTCTGCTGTTCTCTATTGAGGTTTATTTAAAAGATCTTTAAAGTTTTGCTTTTAATGTATTGCAGATGTTAGAAATTTAACTCATCTTCGGACAACCTGGTTCATGGTGGCGACAGGTAACTCATCTTCTTTTTTCTTCTCTGTAACTGGCACTGCAGTTTCATAGATACCATTGCTTCCCTTTTGCTCTTTCGACTTGTATTTCTTGTCTCTGTAGGTATCTTCTATATGAATTGTCCAAAACACAGACTGTTCCCCAAATAGTTCATAGGACTTCCAGACTGAATTTAATTTATATTCTCTGATGGTGCATGACTTCATTTTGCTTTCCACAGGTGCAGTTTTGTTTACAGTTGGACTGTTGGTTTTACTCTTCTGCTTCAGAGAGAAGATTTTGTGGTACAAATGCCTCAGGTTTTGGGAATCTAATGCTGAGGATCACCAAAAAGTTGAAGAATTCTTAAAGAACTATGGATCATATGCTCTAAACAGATACAATTATACAGACATCAAAAGAATCACCAGTCACTTCAGAAGCAAACTAGGCCAAGGAGGATTTGGTAATGTATACAGAGGAAGTTTGCGTAACGGGAGTCAAGTGGCAGTGAAGATCCTGAATAAACTAAAAGGCAGTGGTGAAGATTTCATTAACGAGGTGGGAAGTATTAGCAGAACATCGCATGTTAACATCGTGAGCCTTGTGGGATTTTGTTTTGAGGGTCACAAAAGAGCTCTCGTATATGAGTTCTTGCCAAATGGATCTCTTGAAAAGTTTATCTATGAGGAAAGATCCGACAGTGTTCGTCAATTGGGTTGGCCAATACTGTACAAAGTCGCACTAGGCATTGCTCGAGGATTGGAGTACTTGCATCGTGGTTGTACCACTCGGATTTTGCATTTTGATATAAAGCCTCATAATATCCTACTTGATGAAGATTTTTGTCCGAAGATCTCTGACTTTGGTCTAGCCAAACTGTGCATGAAAAAGAAGAGCATTGTGTCAATGCTAGGTGCACGAGGAACTATCGGTTATATTGCTCCAGAAATTGTTTGCAGAAACTTGGGAGGTATCTCTCACAAGTCCGACGTCTATAGCTATGGAATGATGGTCCTAGAGATGGTAGGAGGAAGAAAAAATGTTGATGTTGGAGTTGATCGCACAAGTGAAATCTACTTTCCACATTGGCTCTATCGACGAATAGAACTAGACGAAGAGCTTCAACTAATTGGGATAATGAATGAAGAGGAGAATGAATGTGCAAGAAAGATGGTGATAGCAAGTTTTTGGTGCATACAGACTGATCCCTCAAATCGACCATCGATGAGCAAAGTTGTGGAAATGTTAGAAGGGAAACTAGACTCTTTGCAAATGCCTCCCAGGCCTTACCTATATTCTCCCACAAGAACTGAGGCAGATTCATCAGTACTAGAGCTGGCGTAGTCTTAATTGTTCATATCAGTGTAGTAGATCAAACATTAAGTCGACTACCAGGAGAAGTTTCGTTCAATCAATGTAGTTGTAATAATCTGATCTTCAAAGAAACGGATATATTTAACGAAGATTTAAATTTCTGTTGCAATTATCTTTAGTAAAATTGTTACATGTAATTTGAAAGGATCTAATGAATTTACATAGTCAAAATGCAAAGTTTCCCAGATTTCCATGACAAAGAATCAGAAGGAAAAGAGAAGTTCAAAATGAACTCTCAGACTCATAATCTTGATTTCTGAGAAATTTCCTAATCCACTAAGTTGACTGGAAAACAATAATCACAAAAAATAATTCCACTGAACAATTAATTTAATAATTAGTTTTCCTTTTCTTGAGGTAGGAATTTTTTTGTTTGAGCATAGGATAATTCCATATGACTTTTAGTCTTCTTCTTTTGTTTGCTTCCTCAATTATTAGTTTTCCTCTTTTGTTTGCTTCCTCAATTATGAGTATTTTGCCATGATTTCTTCACCTCCTATATGTCTTTTTCAATCAGCTTAGAGATGCTTTTCCTAGTTGAGCTGAGGATCTATCGAAAACAACCTATGTTACTTCCAAGGTAGGGGTAAGCTAATGTCTACGTACATTGTACCCTCCCCAAACCCCACTTGTGAGATTACACTAGGAATGTTGTTGTTATTCTTTTGTTTGTTTCCTTAATTAAGATTCATGTAGTCTTTGGTTTTTGGAATCTGATTTCATTTGTTATTTACTATGTTTAAGTGACCTCACCTTCTTGTTGTTGTTACGGTTCCTTGCATAATAGTAATAATTTTACTATTCACACATTGTCATAATGTATATATAGTACCTGATGCCTTCAATCAAAATGATTTGTTCTGCATTCATTTTTTATGCAGCAGCAAAGACATGAAGAACGATGGTCTATATCGTCTATCTGTCAATATCCAGAAGCTGAAGCAGATGATGAAAACTAACTTCGACTAAGCATCGAAAGTGAGTCTATTTTTCAGTTATAAAAGCATAAAGTAGAAGGTAACTCAAACTAGTTTGGAATTGAACAAATTTGATTGGTATATGTACACTTGATACAATTAGCTGTTGTCATGCTTTTAGAAGAGAAGTATAAGTGAAACAAAATTCAATACTCATTCCACCCAATTTATGTCCAAGTCCTTGAGTTTCATGAGCCATTTTTTTGCATCTTGTGCAACAAAAGGTTTAGACGATGTCGTTTCACAATTTACATCATTAGCTAATAACTCAACTTTCTTCTCTTTGGCAAGGCTTGCTTGTCTGTTAGGATGCCTTACCTTAAGTGACAGAAGGCGCGCAACTTCATGGAGGCCACCCCATTTTTCTAATGCACGAGCAATATCATAGCGACCTGTCGGAGATAACTTGAAATAATCAGAATCATTTGTGATGTAAAGAACTAGAGCAACTCTAGGCCTGGGAAACATTGTGTCTTGTGGCACACAGATGGAATCCACATATCTGATTGTCCCAATGTCAACCACCATTGTTGGTCCGGAACCATCGAACTGCCTCAAGATGAGTTATACTTTCAAAACACGTACTCCCTCGTCCTAATGCATGTGACACTCTTTTCTTTTTAGTCAGTCCCAAAAAGAATGACATATTATTTTATTTAAATAACAATTTAGCTTCAAACTTCTCATTTACTCTTACAACAAAAGTTTATGTCTTATTTTAGACCATAAGTTTCAGAAGCCTGCTTTTTTCTCTTAAAACTCTATGCCCGGTGAAACACCTTCATATAAAATAGGACGGAGGAAGTATTACCATAACCAAAACCATGAAACCCTATGGCATTTGGTACTCATCAAAGTTACTGAGAGATGTAGTTTGCTGATCTTGATTATTTCGACTGAGCTTGGAAGTAGCACATTTTCTTATTCAGTTTTCCATCCATATTTGTAAGTGGCTGCTAGAAAGGAAATATGGTTATTTTTTCTTGTATAAGAAAATCGCTCCGGTAATTGATAGTTGAGGTGTGTTTTGATATAAAGTTGGTGATAGTTCAGGTAGGAATCTCGAAAAAAGGGTATACTTTAGGCGTGTTTTTGACCCTTCACTCTTATTTCTTCCATTTTTGTTGGGCGGTGAGAGGGGAGGAGTGAATTATACCAGAAAAGGAACAAAATTTTGTAATCTAGTTCCATACCTGCACGTTCGAAGGATTTTCTACTAGGCATATACGATAGATCCATTCCCCAGTTCTTCTGGAATCGACTGATCTGAGAAATTGCAGATCATTTCCAAGCTCAGTCAAAATAATCAAGAAAATATGAAATGCAACAAGGTTGGTTAAATCTCGTAAAAGTGAAACTCGATTTTTTCCTGCATTGATCAATATCTTATGCTGGTTTCTTTTTTGCATGTATTCATAGTTTTTGCAAGAAATGAGAAGGTGATAATACGTATGAAGAACTGTTAACTAACCTCCTCTTGTAAATTTTCCAAGCTATCCCAATAACCTTTTGGTTTGCGGTGTTTGTAAGCAAGAGATAGATTCATCAATGAAGAAATTCTTCTAAAACCTCCCATACGTGTAATCGCTTTCTCAATATCCACTCTTCCATGTTTCCTCAGTTGCTTTCTCATAGGCATAAATCCTTCTTGTCCATGTTCGGAGATAAAAGCCAAGAGCTCAGCTTTAAGAACTTCAATATCCCTCTGCAACCCTGGAACTTTCGGCCTTTGTCTAGGTGAATGTAAACTACTACTGTCTGAATTCTGCCTAGCTTGCCTATCATAATAAACAGATGAATCCTTCATTGATGAACCAACTGATGCCTCTCGGAATTCATCATGGTTAAATTTCTCAAGAGGTTTCTCAGTCTCTCGTTCCTCAATGTAATCTCGGATTGCACATAAGTTTGAGGGAAGGTCCTCATATATGACCTGAAAATGACAGAATAAAAGCAGAAGAAAGCAAATTTATTGTCTTCAACTTATGCGAGTTAGGCTCAAGATCTGTTTAACATAAATTTCGATGTTAAGTGGATGATGAATAGAGTAGACATGGATACAAACCTCTTCCATAATTGCTTCGGAAAGAAATGAATTCTTGTGCATTTTTGACTCCACACTATACTTCAATAGAGTATGATGACTGCCTAATTGCTCTAAGATCCATTTTCCTTCAAAAGAATCGAAATCTCCTTCCACCTGCTCAAAGCTAATTTCTTGTTCTATAAGTTCAGATAAGTCTAGGACGACACGTGCATGGAGTACCATGTATAGAAGACCCTTGCATCCTTCCTGGAAATGGACAAGTAGAAGCATCACCTAATATTCGAGAAACATATCTCGTTGCAATACACAACGTATTCATTTCACAGTTACCCCCAAAATTATTCAATTCTGTCATTTACCTGAAGAATGCGAACTTTGTTGTTGTCTCGTGATAAGATCTTACTGATTGCTAAATTTGGAACTATCCTGCAACAATTTGGGATGAATTACCATAAGTATGATGACCAAGCCAGAAATTATATTAGAAGAAACCCCTGAAAACTTACTCAGGAAGACTTTCATAAGCAGTCAAAACATTCCATACTTCGCGAACTGGTGCCTTTACTGTAATACTAGCAACAACGCAACGATGAACACCTCCATTTTCCTTCACCCCAAAATCAATTTATCAAAGGGACTACCAAAACAATACAGCTTCACAGGAAAAGGTAAGTCACAGTATACAATCTATTAATTACCAGTAGACCATCAAATCTTCGGAGATGGACTTCATCCACCACACATGGCTTGTCAAGTCTGCAAGTTTTCCCAAATATTCCCCAATTATTACTCATATCACTTGTAACTGGTGTCGATGGGCCAAAAGTGGCTTTGACAAACTTGTCCTTTAAGTTTTCACCGGAAGATTTATTTTCGTGGGATATGACATGATCAATATCTGTCTTAGTGGAAATAAGGTAAGAGCCAGGTTCCTCTTTGGTAACACTCTGATAACCTTGATAACTGTTTTCAGCTCTACAGGACAACGCTTGAAGATTTACCGGGAGGTCTGACCTGATAATCCTCTCCAAGAAAATTGCAGGAAAGTTGAACCTCGGTATGACACTAACTTCATAACTTAGTATAGCTGTTGAAGACCTGAAAAGAAAAGGCATTTGCAGGTCTCTACATTATTCTTGAAGACAACATAAAAGGAAAATTAGGAATAACAAAGTTCTGTTCCCTTCGATAAAGATTGTACCTTGTTCCAACTCTCACTGACCATTTGCCTTCAAACTTCTTGAAGTCACCATCAACCATAGAGAAATGGAGTTCGCGAACATTATCCTAAATTTGTAAAAGAGCAATGTAAAACACAACTCTTGGTTTAGACAAGGATGGACTGTAGACATATATTAGAATGTCACAGCTCAGACGAACTATCCTACACACAGATTGCATATGCTTACCGATTTAATGAATTCTTGGAGATCCAATACAACACAAGCTTCTATGTGCCAATAGAGTGATCGTTGGATACCTCTTTGCTCCAACCAAATACGTCCAGGACGTGGACAAGGGATTCTCCTACTGTGATTAACAAATGCTTCATGCATCAGTATGAAGTGCAAAGTATACCCCAAAAAATCATCATAACCACGACGATATGACAAACAGAAAACTTCAAGATAATCTGGATGTTAGCAAAGACTCCAGAGACGCCCAATTCAGATATCCATCTCTACTGTCAGTACCAAATGTGTTTATTCCGAAATTGTACCAGAAGAACAAAGCTTCAAAAACAGCCTCTCATTGCAATAAGTTGTAGGCATGTCTCTGATTCCATTGAACGGCTCACAACCCATAGAAGATTATATGTTCAAAGTATGAACTTCACGAAAAACAAAATGTGGTGTTTGAGCTAGCTTGCCCACACTTGACTATTCCGCTAGGTACCTGTTAGCTCCTCACTAATATAGATACCAAGTAACTCTATCTATCAAGGCTATATGAAGAAATCACGTAGCATTTTTTGTGCCTCCGTAGTAATTTAAGCATGAGACCTCACGGTTCTCCACCCGCTTCATTAATCACTAGGTCACACCCCTCGGTAACAAGGTCGAAGTTAGAGTATAGGATGCTGGTTTTGCCAAAACCAGTAATTGTGATTCAAATCCTATATTTGTTTCAAGAAATACATTTAATATGTAAAAAGTCATAATACATAAATATACACTCAAACTTGGCCTCAACTGACAAGTAAGCAAAGTAAGTAGTAAGCACTATACCTTTGAGAATGCACATCTAGACACCTCAACCAATGACAGAGCCATGATTTTCACTAAATGGATTCAAAATATGAATAAGTAAACACACGAAAAAGCCCAAAAGAGTTCAACATCTAATATATATATATATATACACACATTAAATAAAAAATTAACCATATATAAATAGTGTAATTTTTCAACAAAGGGGATTCAGATGAAACCGTCAACCCTACCTAGCCTCAACTGGCAACTAACCACTACTCCCCCCCATAAAATCCCAAACTCATAAGCTTCAAATCCTCGCTACTATCATTTATTAGCAAAAAGGAGAAAAATAAGCATAAATTGCTGCTATTACCTGCTAACAAGATTTGGGACAAAATCAGCAAGCCTTTCATAATCAGTAAGAGCATTCCAAACAGAATCAACATCAGCATTCACCAATATCTCAGCTTTAATCTTTCGTTCTCTCCACGAAACAACTTCCACTTCACATCCAACATTTTTCTCTACTCCCATTGCATCTCCTCCTAAAAAATCCCCTTTTCTATAATAGTAAGTTTTAAAATTCTCATTCTTCGAATCGAATTTAACGTATTCCAAAGACGAGAAACTCGATTTCCATGAACAGATTGATGATAGTTTCTTGTTGATTTCATAGTTTTTTGGTTTGATTGTGAAATGGAAATGCAGAGAATACATAGAGTGAAGTGATAGTAAAGAACTTTGGGTTAAAATTGAAAATTATTAACAGAAGTGGTTATTTCTGTTATATATATTGATATTTGATTGACAGTTAATTATTGACCACATATATGTTTGGATAAAGGGGACCATAAATGAGTGGTCACAACTCACAAGCTTATGAATTTCTTTTACTTTTTTTTCTTTTGTTTCGAAATTATAGTGTTATTTTTAATCCATATTGAGGGTGAGATAGTTAATCTTGAGAAAACTTGTTTTCGAGGAGTTGTTTCATAGATGGTTTAGATGTACGTTATGGAGGTATTAAATTCTGCATAAGCAAAACTATGTTTGGTAGTTGATTAAGAGCTTAATTATTCATGTATAAAATTAAAAAGGTGTTTGGTTTGCAATTTAAATCGAACATGAATAAAATTATTTTATGCAGGATAAAAGGTGAAATAACTAATATATGAATAAATTATACATGCATAATAAATAACTAATATTTGTATAATACAATACATAGATTCACTTATACATAGATTCACTTATAATTAATCATGTCCTACTAATATCTATATACCTCTAACCAGCTATCAAACTTAGTGCTAATAATTGAATTTTAAATTTAACGTGTATATTATTTACTAAATTTTTAATATATAGTTATTCAACTTTCTATATGATGTATTTAAGACCACAAGATTGAAAAATATTTTGGTGTATTCTGTATATTTTTAATTTAAAACCACAAGACTAAAAAAAATTATTTTTTCTTATATTTTGTGTTAAGTTAAAATCATATAAACAAATTGAAACTGACAGAATAATAAAAATTTCTAGATGATTTCTTTTTTCTTTAGTTATTTTGACATATATGAGCTATCTATGAAAAGTCTTTGAAAAACACCACTTTTGTCATTTTTATAAGTTTCAATCAAAAAAAAAAAAAAAATCACAAATCACAACTAGAACATGTGTAACAACATTATACTCCAAAGTCCAAATATCTAGCAAAAACAATTCAAACCTCAAAGCTAACATCAAAATCAATCTCAAATCACCAAACAATTAACATATTTTGCACTAAATTATCTAATAAGAAAAATATTACAAAAGTTGTAACTATTACAACAACATGATGTAGTCCCAAATAGTGAAGTAGTGAAGTCTGAAGGAGCGAGTGTACGATTGTATGTAGATCTTACCTCTGCCTTAGAGAAGAGGTCAAATTGTTAGTTTCTACCATAAAGGAAAGACTCTGAACTATATAAGGTGATAAGCTCATTAAGCCAAATGTTAATAGCTTTGTTATGCTTCTCTACCCTACAAAGGTAGGGGTAAGATCTGCATACATTCTATCTTCCCCAAAACCCCACTTGTGGAATTACAAAAGCGTTTAATGAAGCTTTGATAGATGTGGTTCCCCCTTATTGTTAGTATGATCTTTTCATATACCACTTCAAATGGATTCCTCATTTGGTTTTATGAAACTTGAGGTGACTTGTTGATTCCACTCTTGGAGTGACTAAACATCAACTCCGAATACATGCCTGCCTAGATCGTTTGCGCAGTTCCTTTTCCTCAAATCAATTAAGTTGATTCTTCCGCGCAAAAGCTGGTCAAATGCCAGCTCATGTGAAAGTTGCAAATACCAACCAAGACCCTCGATTCACAAAGGCGTTAAATGAAGCTCAAGTAGATTACCTATTGTTGGGAAATAATTGAAATTTCACAATAATAATATATCTTATTATTAACAAAAATTAGTCCTGAAAATAAGATAAAAATTACTACAATGATATATAAAAATAGTACATAAAATTAATACTTGAGTCGTACTGGACACTGTCCTAAGAAATTATTTCAACGGTAAAAATGTTTCCCCAAAATTAAACAAGCAATACCCCATCTTAAATAAAGGATACAGAAATCAGCAAATTAATTAAATCAGCAAGTTGTTAGAGGAATATAAAATAACAAAGCCAAAATAATTAAATAACTTAAAAGAAGAAAATTAAAGAGAGAGGCAAGACGACTTGTTGGAAAGGAGCAGAGAAACATTTTTTACTCTACATTTCTTCAATGGTAACATGCATATTTATAGGCCAACAAATTGCCTTTCATCTTGACAAGTGTCAAGTGCATGAAATGCTATTGCCAAGTGTAAGGACACTTGTTTTCTTTGAAGACACTTAAGTGCCAACACTTTCTTCCATTTTGCCAACTCTCCAAGTAACTTCTTGTACTATACACCTTAATTACTTTGGTTTTGTAAAAACACTTTAAAAAATAAATTCATTTGAAATAAATATTTACTTACACCTATACAAAAAGTTGTAGTAAGAAACTTCCAAGTCAACTAACAACATTGAAGTTTAACATATGCCAAATAGGAAATTCTAGTGAACAATGCAAGTCCATAAAAGTTACCTATATTTCAAAGCAAAGACTATTCAATGAAAGAAATGAAAATGACTCCTTTGACAACATGAGGAGAAAAGTCCTTAGTTGGTTTAGTCACCGCAGAAGATCGAGTCAGGAATTTTGTTTACTCTTTCAAACTCCAAAGTTATATATGCAAATAATACTAAGCACATATTATATGATATGTTGCTTCTCATGTTGTTGTTGTTGTTGTTTTTCTTCTTTTAAACATAAGGGGTCCTTACTCGTTAATCGTCATGGATTTAGTTTCTTGGTTTTTCGTCTTCATTTTGTTTCATCAGAGGTGTTTTGATTCTGTTCAAGGACAGAACACACCTTATTCAAACTGTCCTCAAGAATTCCAATGTGGAAGTTCAGAAATTCTGAGTTTTCCTTTCTATAAACCCGATCAACCTGATTGCGGATTATGTAAAGTTGATTGTGATACTGCTCCACATCCGATGATCGAATTGGAAGGAGTAAAGTATCAAGTTCTTGAAAAACAGAATGTTTTTGTCAAAATTAAGGATCCTGTTCTTGAAAATCTCTTAAAGGAAAAGAGTTGTCGATCTTTCGAGAGAAATCTATCTCTCCCAATATCTCCTATAATCACCTATAGTGTCTACCCTTTCCTCAACTTGTTTAAATGCAATACTAGCAATGATATCTCGTACGAGGGTTTTCAAAGTTACAATGGTTGCGAAAGTTTCACTTTATACTATAACCATTCGTCCGTTTCTTCTATTGGATCTACTCTTCTTAGTAAATGTTCAATGATTCAATTGCCTATGGTGTCAGGTTATGAATCAAAATCGAACAATAGTAACCTGTTTGATATGTTGGCTGCTGATGTTTCTCTAGGATGGAAAGTATCTAATACATGTAATCAGTGTTATTCGAGTGGAGGAAGATGTCAAGTTGATAGTAACAACAAATTTCTTTGTTCTGTTACTGATCAAGGCAAAGGTATTCAAGAAGTAAAATATGCTTGATTCCTTCATCTTAGTACTCTTTATCTATTCGTTTTTCGTATTGCAGGAAAGCATCTTCGTAGAACATGGATCGTTTTTTTAGCCACAGGTAACTCTTTTGTAAAACTGTACTAGTTGCATTGTCTCGAATAGAGACTCTTCACCAGTGTATGACTTCATTTTCCTCCGTATAGTTGCAGTTCTCGGTTGCATTGGAATCTTGATTTTGCTGTTCTGCTTCAGAAAAAAGATTTTCTGGCATAAGTACCTCAGGTTTTGGGAATCAGAAGCTGAGGATCATCGAAATATTGAAGCATTTTTGAAGAACTACGGGCCATATGCACCGATGAGATATAGTTATTCAGACATCAAAAGAATGACTAGTAGATTCAAAAACAAACTAGGCCAAGGAGGATATGGTTATGTATACAAAGGAAGTTTACATAATGGAAATCCTGTTGCTGTGAAGGTTCTGAATGGACTAAAAGGCAGTGGTGAAGAATTCATTAACGAGGTATCGAGTATTAGCAGGACATCACATGTTAACATCGTGAGCCTCGTGGGATTCTGTTTTGAGGGTCGAAAAAGAGCTCTAGTTTACGAATTCATGCCAAATGGATCACTTGAAAAGTTTATCTATGAGGAAAGATCAGACACAGACAGAGTTCGTCAACTAGATTGGCAAGTACTGTACAAAATTGCATTAGGCATTGCTCGTGGATTGGAGTATTTGCATAGAGGTTGTAACACTCGGATTCTACATTTTGATATCAAGCCTCATAACATACTACTTGATGAAGATTTCTGTCCTAAGATATCTGACTTTGGACTTGCTAAACTCTGCGTAAAAAAGGAAAGTATAGTGTCAATGTTAGGTGCACGAGGGACTATCGGTTATATTGCTCCTGAAATTGTTTGTAGAAACTTGGGAGGTGTATCACACAAGTCTGATGTTTATAGCTATGGAATGATGGTGTTAGAGATGGTTGGAGGAAGGAAAAATGTTGTTGATCGAACGAGTGAAGTTTACTTTCCAGATTGGCTTTATCAACGAATTGAACTAGACGAAGAACTTCAACTAATCGGGATAATGAATGAAGAGGAGAAAGAATGTGCGCGAAAAATGGTGATAGTGAGTCTATGGTGCATCCAAACTGGTCCTTCAAATAGACCATCTATGACTAAAGTTGTCGAAATGTTAGAAGGGAACTTAAACTCTTTGCAAATTCCTCCTACGCCTTACCTATATTCTTCCTCAAGGTCAGAAGTAAAATTGATCTCATCAGTAGAAGAATCGAGTTCTTGTTTAACTCTCTCTACCTCCACGAGGTAGGGATAAAGTGATTTGCGTATGTACATTTTTCCTTCTCCGGACCTCATTTGTAGGATTACACTGGATATAATATTGTTATTGCACAAATGTTTTGAATGGTTGCTTATCTAAATCAACTAACAACCTTGAGGGTCAAAAAAAAATGTGTAAGATTGACTATTTTTTTAATTTTTTTTTGGTAAGTCATATTGACTGGAAAATAATGATCACAAAAAAAAAAAAAAAAAAAAAGCAAGAATTAAATAAAATATGGCTTAGTTTTTTTGTTTTTTTTTT
>JAJOOR010027149.1:0-12837 GCA_036250505.1 Solanum acaule
ATCAAAGAAAGATGTGTTTAAAGACACTTATGAGCCAAAGTATTTTCGGGAGTAGTATTGAGCACCGAATTGGGGACACGAGTTCATATTAACTCAACCCTCCATAAGAACCATGCGCCAACATGGGACTTGACGTATCATTCTTTTTAGATGATCACGTAAGATTAGGCTAGTGGATCCACTAAGCAAAAGTAAGGTCTTATATCACGGCAAGGTATAGGATGGTCCTTGGGCAACGTGAGGTAAAACGTTGTATCATCACTAGGGCTCATAGTGGTGGTTGTCGGTTAAAGAACCTCCCATAAAAGCTATATTATTTTATATAAGTAAAGTTGAGTTTGTTAATGTTTTATCCTTAACGGGCTAAGTAGTTTACACTGTTTTACAAGTTATTTATATATTGCATGTGTCTTATTGCTATATATATATATTGAGTCAGCTATTCATGAGTCGAACAGAGCCAAGGTAAGTGTTCTCTTGTTCTCCTTTCAAGCTTAAGTTGTGATTTAGCTTTTCAGCTCGCATACTCGTACATTCCATGTATTGATGCCAGTTGGCCTGTATCTTATTATGATGCAGACACAGGTACCCAGGATCAGCATCCAGTACGCCGTTGATCCAGCTGAGCACTTCAGAGTTAGTGGTGAGCCTCCTTGCTTTCCGGAGGACTCAGATATTTTGTTATCTTAGTTTTGTTTTATTAGGATGTTGCGGGGTCTGTCCCAACATCCATCTTAGTATTTTAGAGGCTTCATAGACAGTCAGTCAGCTAGTATTGAGTCTCTCATCTATGTATATATGTAAATATTCTATTTTGAGACTCGAATTGCCTTTTTGGCCAGATTTTATCAGTTGGTTGTTTTATAACCTTTCATTGCATTGAGTTGTGCTGTTGAGTTAAGTTTCCGCTGAGTTAAGAAAGTCAGGCCAAGGGTTCGCTTGGGGCCAGCAATGGTCTCCGAGTGCTGGTCCCGCCCAGGGTGTAGGCTTGGGGCGTGACACCCAAAACTAAACAACACCTTAAACCAATAGTCTGAGCCCGAAAAGAATGGACTTAAACAAGAGAGATCCATGGCAGCCTAAAAGAACTGGCTCACTCTTGAATCCGGTCACGCTCAATAGTCACCTAGCTGAGGTCTATCAATAGCCACCTGATGATGCTCAGTACTCAACAAAGAAAGAGCAAGTCCAGTATCAGTACCCAACCACAGTGTACTGGTAGGATCACGTGGCTATCTCATTAAGTGTAACATACATTAGTCAATATAACAGTATAATCACATGCACATATCGAACATATACAATATCATCAACATATACGAACAATGAACAACTTCACGATTCTCATATATAACAGTTATATCAATTTAGAGCAACATACCATCTTTCAATATCAATCATCATTAGATATGAACGAACTCATCACAAGTAAATACACAACACAATTCAATGGTCCTTTCATGGAACCCACACCCAAACAGTTAGCATGTCGGAACGTAGCAATTGATCCCATTTTTATGCCGGAACGTGGCAACCGATCCCACTTTTATGTCGGAACGTGACAACCGATCCAAGTTAGTTATGTCGGACCGTGGCAACCGATCCCATTCACACACCACAATCACATTCACAAGTATATCATCAAGATCATACATTTAAGTCATAATTTCACGGCATTCATCAATTATCTATCTCATTATGACAAGTATGATCAACATTGCAACATTCATACATATACAAGTATCATAATGAAGCAAGAACAAGCATACATCACACAATCATAAAATCACAACCATCACATACCTCGAATCCAAGCTTGAATCCCCTAAGGCACTTGAATCTTCCCTTTCCGGATTCTTCCCGCTTGTTTGTGGTCTAAAAACATACAATTAACGCAAGGATCAACAATCAAAGGTTTAATTATTCGGATTATAACAAACTCAATAACCCTAGACCCAACCCAAGAACCTAATATCAAATTTAGGGTTGTTTCCACCATAGAATCTATAACAAAACCCTCTTCTATCAATATTCACCCATTCTATTACGTTCTACGGATCGAAAAACGGATTCGGGGAGTGAAAAGCTTACTTTTAGCCTCAAGAATGGTAAAAAATGAGTAGGAGGCGTCTGAGGTTCGTTCCTTAGCTCTAAAAGTCAAAAAGTGCATAATGAGGTCGTTTACGAATTTATTAACAACTTTAACTCGCGTCGAGCCCGCCACAACGGCCCTCATCCCGCTGTAGCGGCCCGCCACAGCGACGAATTCCAGCGCCAAAGCGGCTGGAACGAAACATGGAGCTATTTTGAGAATTCCAAAATCCCCATTTCACAACACACCTCTAACCCACGACGCTCAGAAAATACCCTTTACGCTAAGATCGATTCCGGGAGTTCTACTCACCCAAATTCAATTCTGTAAAGTTGTACGAGATTCTTAACGTCTTAATTATCCACTCATGTAATCAAATTCATCAATAGATCTCTCATTTGTTATCAGATTTCCCTACGCCTTAATGAGTCCGATTTCGTCTAAATTTGGACTAGGTTGGGAAATTTCAAGTTACTACAAAAAAGTTTTCTGACCCCAATTCTTTCTCCATTGGTTTTTTCCTAACGACGGAATTAGGTCATTACAATAGATACCAATTTGCCCATCACTCGCCCCCGAGTGATCAACTAGGAAAGACTGGCTAAAGTAAGGGTGGAGTAGTATTTGAATCGTCGAAATTCTGGGGATACTTGTCTTGCATGCCCTTCTTACCGAATCTCATTACCCCCTAAGAGTTTCACATCTCCAACCCCAAACCAACCAATTGAAAACTTACACATCCTCCCTTACAATGTCTCAATGAAATCATCATAATGCTCAAGGGATAATTATTGTTGTATGAACACTTAGCTAACCACAAAGCTATTCCCACTAACCACCAAAGTTAATCATACACATGTCTGCAACATGTTATCAAGGACTTTGACACAAACATCAGGACGAATCCTTTCTCACATAACCATGGTAAAATCCTAAATCAAAACTCGCCACGATTAGAAGTGAACCTGAACCAATCAACACACAATCATAATACCCAAACAATCATAGTTCTTATCAACATCTCCATCTCACAACCCAATTTCCCATGAGTTTAAGCTATAAAAAATTTAGTCTTTGGAAATCAGATACTTATCGAGGGATATGTCTAAGCATACAAACCCTCCAACAACACTATAAAATATGCTAGATTTAGAAATTGCAGATCACATCTTAAGAATAGTAGAATTGGACCCAATGATCCCCACATTCAACCACACATAATCGATACATGACCTCAACGACAAGATGAAACATTAGATTGTCGGACAACCATAAATACGCAGGGTAGCTCTTCTATAAATTCTCATAAGCAAGGTGGTACATGTAGAACCACTAAAATACTTTAACAACTCCAATACAACACCAATTAAGTCATTAGAAATAACCAAATCTTCCCAATCTTCCCACTTAACCAAGAGAACATCACATGATTTGGTACCCCTGATCCACCACTAGGGATCCACCCACAAAAGTGGAAACATACTAAAGCATAACTAATGAATCATACTCACAATACTAACAACCAGCATAAACACTCAGACCATTTACCTTATTATAAACCAACACTTTTTAAATGAAAACCTTTCTTAGATACTTAACAATCAATAGTAGTACTTACGACTCACCCCAGGTGTAAGTCCTTTCAAATGCTCAATACCGGATACAATTGATCATTTCTCACCTTGCTAATTCATACCTTGACAAAATACATCACCACGAATGTAGACTCACAATGAAAAATCTGAATTGTAATTTCCACCATATAACACAATCCCTTTCTCTATCAACATTAGCTTGTACATTGAAGATTTTTATGAATTCGTGGATCTCTGTTTATCATTGATCGCATCTCCATCGATCTTACCATATATTTCGCTAAAATTTCAATCATACTCATTACTAGACTCAAAAACAAAACCAAACACTTGTCATCACACTCAAGCTAATGTCCGCACACTCCTTTCTTAAGTCTTTTTCGATAGTTTTTAACCAATCTGACACACTTGTGACACTATTACCATAGCCACAACAAAATGAATGAAATCACGCATATCTGAACCCAATTATCTACTCCTCTAAAGACAACTCTTTAGCCTTAAGAATCAAATAAAATATTATTGCTCGTCTCTCTAAAAGTTGTACTACATCCCCCCATTTTTTTCATTATGACTCTAGCTCTTTAATTTCTATTCGAATGGTGTCCCACCATCTCTTAAAACTTTCCTTACAACCACGTTACTTACCAAATATTAGAAAACCACAACCTTAAAATACTCGCAAGTCGTAATTACTATACAAAATCCGCTTAATCAATAATCTCATTATATAGTTGCATCCCATCACAATTCATCGCGAACTCTTATTACCATTACGCTCAGTCAGCCTTGACTATCACTACGAAGCCAACCTTTCATCAACACGACACCTCAAACTCAAGTATACTCATCAAATTCAGAGGACTAACCCAATTTATACGCACTTTCTTACTAAAATACTTCAATTTCCCTCACCCAAGTATACTCACTGGGACCTTCCTTATCCATGAGCTTGTCATTCCGATATCCATCCACTCCTTTATGGCTTAAGATAAAATCACCAGTCCTCCTACTACCCTCCTTTTTTTTAACAAACAAAACAGGAGCACCCACGGGAAAACACTAGGACGGATGAAACCTTTATCAAGAAGCCCTTGGATTTGAGCTTTAAGCTCTCTCAATTCTGACCCCACAGGAATAGACTCAATAGAAGGGGATTCGACCTCAATATCCCGAATATGAGCCAATTACGCCAAACAATCTTGTCCTACCAGTTTCCTAGCCCGAATAGAGGATATGATCTTAGCTAGCTTAGGCTTGTACACCCCTTCCCACTCTAATTTTTTCCTATCGGAAATCTCTAGAGTTACCGATTTAGTATTATAATTAAGCTCGGTATAATAGGATGACAGCCAAGTCATGTTTAAGATTATATCAAGTCAGTCATATCCAGTATAACCAAATCAACCCAACTCTGAAAATCCATAAACACAACATGATATACATGGGTGACTATGACTGACTCTTCAACTGGGGTAGAAACATGGATGGGGGCATCAAGTATATCACAAACCACATCAAAGCCCAAGGCAATTGAACTAACACGTACGAATAAGTAGAACCCAGATCACACATAAAAATAGTCATCCGGGCACAGACAAGAGTAGCACTAGCGACCACTGCATCACACACCTCAAACTCGATCTTGCCCGAAAAAGCATATAACTGAGCCTGTCATCTTGACGGGCAACCTCCTCGCCTGGCTGCACTACTCCTCTACCTGCATTACTATTTCCCCGGCCTCCACGGCCTAACTGATTTTCTCCTCATATGCCCAGGTTCTCCACAATTTATCACACTTTACAACTTATATTCAACTGCTGAATAATGAATTAGATCGCGGGATTAGTTCGGGTACTATTCGGGGTCCATAATTGTGACTAGGAGAAAATAGAGGAAACTGAATAATTAAAATTTGAATCAAGTGATTGATGGTATCAGGCACGTCAAATAAAATTTGAAATGTTAACTACATTATTGATAGCGAAGAAAATATAAATGTAATATATGATGTCAAAATAATTAAAATTTAGATATTTTGATGAAATTAAATTCTTGAAAATGTGAAAAATATATAAAAATAGAATTATTCAAATATTTAGAAGGTTGTCAAAAAAATAATGACATGTGATTGTCAAAATAGAACAAAAAGATATTGTGCTACTTGGGATTCAAACCAGACCCAAATTCCTTCATTCAAATGGACACCTATTACCACTATATATGCTAGAGGCGTAACTTTTGTCAAGGATGTCCAACTTTAAATATATATCATTTAAATGTAGAATTTAACATATATATACAACTTTAATCTTCCGACGAAGGGTGTTCAAGTAGACACATGAATTTTATGTGGCATAATCACATAAGACATCACGTAGGATGCAAACTATCATGTAGGATAGGGCTAGGCATTCGGTAATTCGGCTCGGTTTCGGTTTTTTATTTTTATTTTTTCAGTTTTTGGTTCTTGTACCATGTGTACCGAAATAATTCGGTTCGGTTCGATTTATGTTATTTCGGTTCGGTTTTTGAAGAAATAATCAAAATAATCAAATGGATGAAGAAATCTTGAGGCTGCTCCGATGGTCGGTTGTCGACTGTTGTTGGTCAGCTGGAGGTTGATGATGGTCAGCTGGCGGCTGCAGCTGGTTGGCTGCTACCTGTTGGCCCTTTGCTGGTCGGCCGGTCGTTGGTCGTTGGTCGACGTGACGACGCCGAAAGTGGGAAAGCGTTAAGGCTTAAGGGACAGTGAAAGGCTGAAAGCGGCGCCTAAGAAAGATGAAAACTAAAGTGAAAAATGAAGGTGGTCACTGGTCATTGACCTAATTCAAAATTGTGCATATATTTATTATTTAATAATTACTATTAATAATTAATATAATATTAATATATTAATATAATATATTTCGGTAAACTGAAATACCGAATAATACAAAAGTCACGTACCGAAAATCAAACCGAAATACCGAAAAATACAAAGATTTATACTGAATACCGAATCGAAAACCGAAATATCGAAACCGAAATACCAAAGAAAATCGGTTCGGTTCGGTATTTCGGTGTTTCAGTATTTATGCCTAGCCCTAATATAGGATGCCACCTAGAATGTGTGTATTTATTTGTTCAACTTTATACAAGTTTAAGTGTCTACTGTGCACACCCAAAGTTGAAGGACATAAATGTGAAATGAGATTATGTTTAAAAAATATATTTATATATTATGCCTTATTTTAATATCTCAAAAGAATTATTATCTTTCTTATATTTGCATTTACAACTCAGCAAACAATTAATGCAAAATTGAATTCATGCCTTCAACGCAAATTTAGCAGATGCCTAACATTTCATTTTGATCATTTTAATAGATTATATATATCCTCTTTTTATTGTCACTAGTATTCGTAGTCGCGCGCTGCGCAAATATTTTAATATTAAAAATAATTTATAAAATTTATTATTCACTTATTAATTTATTTTTAAAAGCAATAATAGTAATATATTATTATTATTATTCATATGATCATAGTAACTTAATTTAGTACATAACTTTATTTGGTATAATATTATTGTAATAGCTTCAAGTACGTTTTTAGTTTACAATATATTTATGTTGAACTATTAATAAAAATATTATTTTTTTAACGAAAAAATATCAAATTCTAACTTTCCACATAAAATGTTTAATACTATAAGAATAAAAACAAATTTAAATATTTTACATATGTATAATTCAAAACCACAAATTTCAAAAATATTTTTTATTGAATTTAATTCGAGTTAAACTATTAATAGACAATTTAATTAACTTACAACAATTAATAATTATTTAAGGGAAAAGGGTCTGAAAAATACTCTAATTTTGGCTGAAATTGTTGTTACGATACCAAGTTTTATGGAGGACATTTTACCCCCTGCACTATTTAATAGTATATTTTAAAGGTATATATGTGCCCACGTGGAGACGTTATTATTTATAATGATGCAATATTTATGATCTCCGCGTGGACACATATATACCTTTAAAATACACTATTAAATAGTGCAGGAGGGTAAAATGTCATTTCCAAAGTTTGGTATTGTTACAGCAATTTCAGTCAAAGTTCGGATATATTTCAGATCTTTTTCCATTATTTAATATTAGTAAAAACATTAAAACAAAATTTATTACATAATTAATAAATGCATTTTATATTTATTTAAATTAATTAAATACACATAGTGAAGCAATTGCTTGATTTTATATATAAATGATTATTCAATAAAGAATTTTGATAATTTATATTTTATTTATGAACTGTAAATAACTGAACAAACTATACACAGTAAACAAAAGAAACAAAAAAATGTTAGTATATAAAACAGTAATTTATTTTTACAACTAGAAAGGGAAAGCCGCCCATGCTTTGCACGGGCCCAATCATCATTATTTGGAAATTCATAACATTTATTTGTAGTACTTTTAATTTTTTAAATTTAATAAAAAAAATTCTAATAAGAATAATATAATATTAACTATCTAACATTAATATTCTAAATAAAAAGTAATTTATAGATAAAAAGATGGACAAATAAATAAAAATATTAAATTTATAACATCGTAAATATTTGCTACACTTAATTAAGTAGTACCTATTAATATTTCAAAAAATTATTAACTACCTCTTTTACTTGATAAATAATTAAATTAAAATGGAGCAAATAGAGACCTTTTCTACCCGAAAATAAATATGTTGAAGCTGGTAACTCTTGCAGGGGACCCAAGAGATAAACAGAGGAGGCGTTTTTTTTGTCTATTATGGAACATCTTCATACAATATAACATATAGTACAATACAATTAAAGCTTAAAGCTCTCAAGTGGAAAGCCTTAATGACTAAAACACCCCTTTATTCAATTTTAATCCTAAGAAACACACGTGGACGGTGTGTTGGCTGCTTGATGTCTAATTGCCACTTATATAGTAAGAGAAAATTCCATTGGGTTTATAAAAGATTGTGGATAATGTATTTAATAAGAAATTAAAAATTATTAAATTTATTATTCTCTTTATTTTAATTTGATTGTCTTACTTTTCTTTTTAATCCATTTAATAAATAATGTCTCTCTATTTTTTTTTTTGGATTTCTTTACTTACTACGTAACACGCGTCATACCATAAGATTTTTGATATATTTTACATATTTTTAGTTTGATATCACACGATTTCAAAGTTTGTTATTTTTTATAAAATTTTGTGTCAAATCAAAATCAGACAAAGAAATTAAAACGATAGGTGTAATTCTTAAAATGAAGACTTTATGAAATTAGAAAGCATTTAAACGAGTACAAAACTTTTGGCCCAATAGTTTATTTGGTACAATAAGTACCATAAAGGAAAATTAGAGGTTTATGAATACCATCATTAAAACAGATAAAGATCACCGAAGAAAGTAGAATGGTTGAGAAGTTGGTAAAAGATTGAAAGTATGAAAGGTCAGAGCAAATTTGTGAAGGAGCAAAAATGTTTGTATGGAAGCTACAATATGGCTCATTCTCCAGGAATGACAGTGCTTGATTTTATCACATTTTATATAACTATCCTTCTGGGCCCATTATATAAAAGTAGGATACAAATGACATTTTATGAAAATATATCTAATTTTATTGTAATTGAGTGTATAAAACCAATTATTTAAGCCTAAAGTACAAGAAAATGGATACATAAAGAAATACCAAATAACTAAATTGCCCTCGAGATAAAGTTAATGTCAACAAACACACATGTTGACGGAGTCCTGTTAGCTCTCCCTCAACTCCCTCTTATTAAATAAAAAAAATAACTAATATCTTTTTTTTTTGTCTCATTTTATTTGATATAGGTAGAATTTAGAGAGTCAATTAAATTTTAATATCATTTTTAAATATTTAAAGTTGTTAATGATTGTAATTTGTAGTACTTTTTACGTAATTTTAAAATAATATATGTTACTTCAAGAGTCAATCAAATGTTGTTAATTATTGAGATTTATAATATTTTTTATGTAGTTTCCAAATTAAATAATACATAGTCTCATTTTATGTGATATAGATAGAATTTAGAGAGTCAATTAAATTTTAATATCATTTTAAAATATTTAAAGTTGTTAATGATTGTAATTTATAGTACTTGTTACGTAATTTTAAAATAATATATGTTAATTCAAGAGTCCATCAAATATTGTTAATTATTGAGATTATGTAATATTTTTTATGTAGTTTCCAAATTAAATAATACATACTACCTATTTTGTCCCATTTTACGTGACACGAATAGATTGATTTTATGAATGAATCGATTTTTTTATGAGCTATCGAATTATTTATATGTTTTTTAGAAAATATTTTAAAAAATTAATTATCATGATTTATAATATTTTTTACGTAATTTTTAAATATATAAAAAATTAAAAAATAAGACAAACAAATTAAAACGAAAGCAAAGAAATTGAATATATGGATGGCTGCCAGGCAGGCATGTCAACCATGACCTGCCTGGTATCCCCACTTATATATATTACTAGATAACTGAAGGCCCATATACGGGCCCAATATAATTACTTACAAATTTAATATCATTTTTTCATAGAGAAATTTTAAGTGTTTACTATTATTTTATTATTATTTTAAAGAATAAATTTGTTGACAAAAATATTAAATCGAATTTGATCAATATTTTTTTCCCCAATCAAACTCTTTGCATAAATAAAATAATGTAATAATGTAGATTAATTCAAAAACAAATTTCGGATATTGTCGATATTAATTATGGGAATATTTGTTGTTTTGGTAATACTCATGATTTAAAATTTAATTTTCTTTTTACTATTGCATACTGATATAAATTTATAGATTTTAAAAATAATTTATTTTTATATTAAATTGTTATATGTTATTTTCTTAAATGCCTATATTTTTAATTTACTGTTCACAAGTAAAAATTAGAATTAAGAAGCGCATCTCATTATTACATGAAATTCAACGTGTAATTTGTCTTAAATAATAACAGAAAAATGATTAGTAATTAGTATGACACACTATTTTCTTTATATTCTTTTCTCATGTAGAATGATATAGAGTTAATAGTTTTTTCTAGAATTCATATCAAATTTATATTTTCTTCGTCTTAATTAATTTGTCTTACTTTTTTTAAAAATCTTTTATATATTTAAAATATGTATAAATCACAATAATTAGAAATTTACAATATTTAGATGACATATAAAAAAATTAGGTTGACTCTCAAAATTCTAACAGTGACACGTAAATGAAGACACACAAAATAACATATATTATTTGAAATGATGTAAAAATACTATAAATCACAATAATTAACAATTTAAGATATTTTTAAAACATATAATAAATTTGGTTGACTTTCAAAATTCTATTAATGTCTCATAAATTAGGACAGAGAAAGTAACATGAATTATTTGAAACTGATATAAAAAATTACTATAAATCACAATAATGAACAACTTAAATATTTAAGAGACATTATAAAGCTGGATGATAAAAATCTGATGTGATGTGACACCTCTCTTTGTTAGGATTGCCATTTATATTTTTTGTCAATTTTTTCCTCTTAATTTGTTCTTTAAAAAAAGAATCAGAAAAATAGGTACACTTAAATTTTCTCTTTCCTCATTATTACTACACTATTTATATCTTCCTAAGATTTCTCTTTCTCATTCTTTACTTTCCGTTTTTTTTTTCCAAAATAATTATGCTTTTAAAATTTTCTGAAAATAACTACACTTACATTTTCTCTTTCCTCACTCATTTATATTATACTACTATCTTTTATCTTTTCAAGATTCCTTCTTTTCTTTCTTTATTTAATTTAAAACATTTATAAATATAATTGTAATTAAAATATTACAAATGTAAATGTTATTTATATATATAAAATCTATAAAATCAGATATAAACAAAGTTATTTTTATCTCTCTTTTTTCTCCTTTTTTGATTTTAATTTTTTATTTTTACAATTAATTAATATAAGAAATTCATCTTTATAACTCACACCTCTATATATTTATAAATGATATAGTCTTAATTATATTAATAAAATACTCATAACTATCTAATCTTTCATATTCATAACTTTCATTATTTAATTTTGCATATCATAAAAGATGGGAGAAAAAATTATTTACTTATTTAATTTTTTATATTAAAAAAATATTTATTCAATTCAATCATTTTTTCACCTCCCTCCATAATTGTCTTCTTTATTAGAGATTTTAATATATATTCATGTCTTCATTCAGTTTCAATTTTTATAATTCTTAATTAATTCTATTAATGAGAGGTAATAATATATTAAAAGATGGGAGATGAAAAAACAAAAATTAACCTATTTTATTTCAATTTCTTTTATGATGTATATTTTTTTAGATTAAATTTGTTCAAGAAAATGATTAATGATTGATATTGTGTAACTTTGAAAACTGTTTTGAAGTTTGTGACTCAAAAATATAGGTAAAAGTTGATTTCATAACTAGAAATTAAAATGAAAATAAGAACTCTCCTATTACAACTTAATGGTATACTCAAGACTTTTTAATTACAGTGATTCAAGATTTTATGGCAATTTTATTGTCTTGAATCTTGAAAAAGAAAAAAACATACTCTATATGATTCTTTTAATGTCATAAGCTTATTAGTATATTAAAAAAAGTAAGAAAACTACTGTGATAACTTTGAAGACAATAATGGGCCCTACATTTATAGAAGTCCGTGTGTTTTGTTTTACTCTTCCAATGTGTGGATAGCCACGTGGCCTTAAGAATATGCTAGAATTTGGGTGGTTTTTATGGAATTTCAGTACTTCCTATGCACGAAGTACAATTGCTATTAAGCTGTACATTTTGCTTATTTACGGATTTGCCCTTGGTCGTCCTGATCTTTTTCCGGAGACGGACCCAAAATTGGGTCTAAAACGGGATTGTGGGACCCACAATTGGAATCCCGAAAATGAATCCGTGAAAACGTCCCAAACACCTTACTAAACTAATACCCCAAAATTTATCACAAAAAGATGCCTAAAACATAGGAAATCAGCCCCAACAATTAAAATCATTAATAAGTCTTGACTTACGACTTGGCAGCCCCTTGATCACCAATTTC
>JAJOOR010027150.1:0-11384 GCA_036250505.1 Solanum acaule
CGGTAAGAGGAAGTGATGACTGAGGTAAGAAAAATATTTTAAATTTTATTTTATAAAAAATTATTATTTTTTTGGGAGATAATAATTTTTTAATCTTTATTTTAACGAATACTAATAATTTATTTAATTTTTGTAAAGGTGGAATGTTTGTCCATGTGGAGTGTGATGTGATAATTTTTTAAAATAAAAGAGAGTGTAGTACACGCACCACGATGAGAGTGTAATAAAAGAGAGAGATGTGTTTCTCAAACTAATACTCCCTCCGTTCGTATTTATATGTCACCATTTTTATTCACGTGCATTAAGAAATTAAGTAAGTTTACTATTCTACCCTTATTTAAATTTTTTTAAGTCAACTTTTCAATCAATGAATATGAATTAATTTATTTTGATGAATTAATTTGATCAATGAACATGAATTATTCACTTAGTTTTCTATGTTGGTCAAATGTATATTTTCAAGGCCAATAACTCATAAGGGTAAAATAGGAAGAATATTGTAATTTATGCATTGATTTTATGAAATGACAAGTATTATGAACCAACTATTTATAGTAAGGATGACTAATAAAAGGGAACATAGGGAGTAAGTGATAGTTTAGGTATATGTATGTAACTCACGCTTTCAATAGTTTAGGTATGAAACTGGGCCAGCTCTATGTATACTTTAATAAGGCATTGGCCTTAGGCCCCCAATTTTAGGGGGCCTCAATTTTTTACCAAGAATAAATTATGTGTTAATTGTTTATAGAAAAAATATTGATTATTTATGATAAAAATATATATTTAAAATTATTATTTTATTCTCTTCAACCCAATTCAAATAGAAGAAATCAAGAAAATATTGTTTTATTTTCTTACACTCTCTACTAATACTCACATTATTTTCTTTTTAACTCCTTTTACACTCTCTTCTTTAAATTGTTGATAAGTTAGAGTAATATTCTGTCAAAAATATCAATTAATAGTCAAAAAATGTTGAACAAATTGAATTGTAAATTCTTTTTCCATTTCTTCTTAGATTTTCAAGCATTACAACAATCATAGTAAAATATGGGGTAACCAAATTATCAACTTCATCAAAGCTATGGTTCTAACTCTTATATTTATTTGAAATTTGTCAACTTATTACTTGTAGAACTATGTTAACAATTCATATAATGATTGCCCGAGTAAAATAATATTTTTCAACGTTGAATTAATAAAATCTTATTTAAAACTAATAATTGGAAAAGAAATCGAATAAATCATTTATATATAAAAAAAATATTAAGTAATACTTTGCATTTAAAAATGTAAGAAAAATAAATTTTAAATAAATGCATGTGAAGTTTATTTAGATTTTAGGCCTCTAATTGAGATTTCGCTTTAGGCCTCCGATTACGTTGAGTCGCCCCTGGTATGAAACTAAAAAAAAAGGATAGTTTAGATGTGTTTTTCACCCTATCTCCTTTTTATATGATGAACTTTTATTTTTATATTTAGAATATCTAAAAATAATCATGTTTTTCTATTCAAATTGTAATTGATCAGAAGAGATTATTTTCGCATAAAAAATGAATGTGATAAGAGATAGCAAGTATTTGCTTGATGTCACCAAGATAAATATCATCCATACCCGGAGAGAAGCAAACAAGTATGTAGGTTTTCTGACAAATAAAGTCTACAAATGCAGAAGACTTGTTAATATAGGACGATGTGATTATGAATATCTAATTTACGATTGAACCTAAATTGTACACCATTTTAATTTATTTTTCGGGGCTAATCTTGACATTTTGACCTATTATTTTAGTAGGTTTTATTTGAGGAAAAAAGAAAATTATAAACAAATAAAGAGTCTTGAATAGTTCTATTTCTAGAACATGAATATTTTTTTATTTTTTTTTAAGCAAGTCCGCTAGGCAAGGTGTGCCTAGGGCTAGTTTTATTAATAAAATGAAAAGGATCTCAAAGAGAAGAGTACAAGCAAGGGGGGCTAGGCCTTACCTTACTAATCCTAATGAGATAACAAGGTAACAAACCTCTACTAATTAACAAGCATGAAGAAAATAAGAGCTAGAGAAAACTAGATATTTTATGATCTACACTCTATGATGATACTACAAATGAGGATGCTTAAATAATGCAAAAATATAAAATCTAAGAATAAAGCTAGGTTATCAACCTCAAACTTTATTTTATATATGTAAGAATTAAAAGAGATGGATTGCCCGTGTAAAGTAACTTGAAGTATTTCCCTCTTGTTTTCTTCATCAAATATGTCCAACAAAACTTGATAGTTCATCACTTCTTTTTGGATCGTGTTGTTGTTGAAATTGTCATATGATTTTGCTTTACTAGTCGCATTGGTAGTTGCCTTGGAATAAATTCCTCAGTCACCTTACCATCCCAACTATGTTGCCTTTCATATGTCTTCTTTTTGTTTTTGTTGCTTCCGCTTCTTTGTTGCCTAGGCGAGAGATCTCCATCCTTGGCTACCTTATCAAATAATATGTCTAACATATCATCCTCATCATCTTCGTCAAACATTTCACTGCCCAAGTCACTATTATAAGTTGTAGTTGGACTACGTCTTGAAATTTCAGCTTCTGGCTCATGACTTATTTCCAATACTTTGGTGTTAATGGTCAAGACCTTTTTGGAGTTATCAATTGTCACTGCCATAGATGGATTTGCGTTACTTGAAGGCACAAATATGGGTGCTTGAGGACTTAACTTACTCCTTGTAGGTGCATGATTCTCTTCCTCAACTAAATCTGTCCATCTAGAATCACTCGTTTCCTTGACCAAACTCTTGTCATTTCTTTTGGAATGTGGTATGATCATTGGGTTTTCTTTATTCAGAGTAGTTTTTGGATTAGAAACTTGAAGAATTGGACTTGACAAAGCAAGGAGCTCTTGATCAGAATTGGTCATTAGGGCATCAAAGGTGTTAGAGCACACAATATTCCTTGACACTTTATCTTCACAATTTATCATTCGCTCTTTGTGTGGTGGGTTAGTGCAATCTAGTTGTTGTAGTTTGGCTGGAGAAAATGTTTTGCTTGGTGCTTCAGTCCAGCCTTCCTTATCATTGTCCTTCAAAGTGAAGTCATGATCACATGTACCACAAGATTCGAAAATTTGATCCAAATTCTCTTCACACTATTGCACTTTATTAGCCTAGCAAGAATCTTGAATCGTAGCCTAACTAGGATTTTTCCTAGATAAAACACCAGCAGTAGGTAGTTTAGGATTCGAAGCTAGATCAGCCTCCAAATTAATCACGGGAACCATCGAATCACTAGTAACATCATCCTTCGCACTCAAAACCAAAGTATTGTCTTAAACACAAGTATCAACTACTCGATCTCTATTATTTTTAATGGCTTCCACAATTGCTATTTCATTATTATTTGCATCTGCAATTCGAGCATTATCATCAATCTTTTGATATATGTTTGCTAGTCCCCTCTTCTCATTTAAAATTTGTCTCAAATCACCTTGAAATTTCTCACCATTGAATTGTTCATCTCCAACCATTCCATTATCTTTGTGATTTTTATCTTGATTCTTTTTCAAAATCAATCGACAATTGTTTTCATCATGACCTTGATGCTTACAATTGTTACAATATAAAGATAAATTATCATAAACAAATTCTTGAAAAACCTCTTGAATCTTACCGGTTTGCTCGTCCAAATACTGGAGACGCATCCTCTTAGGCAGCTTGTCCATAAGATCGAGTATCGCCTTCACCCTAGCAGTGCTAGGCCTTGTCTTGTCTTGTGTTGCCTTGTCAATAGTTATTGGCCTTCCAATCGCTGATGCCATCGACAACAAGGATCTCTTGGCAAATAAATCTGGTGATAATCGAGGCAACGAAATCCACACCGCAGCCATTGAAGTTTCTTCTCTAGAATTGAAATCTATTGTCCAAGGAAATATCCTATAAAGATGTTGCTCTCCATGGAAAGGTAAAAAGCTTACCGATTTTGATAGAGCAACCACATAATCTTCATATTGGTCTATCCTTAGCAGAATATGTCTACGAGCAAGTAAACCAACTAAACAGTTTCCTTTGATGCCCAAGTGTTTAGGTAAAACTGTTTGCAAGTCCTTCACTTTTAGTGTATCGGATGAGAACTTAATAATTACAGCTTGATGTAATCCTTCTTCCTGTGCGAAAACCTGTCGTTCTCCCTTTGTGAATTGAATGACATCTTGATTTGTGATTAATTGAGTAGCAAAGGATGTTTGTTGATTAGGATTAGGGTTTGTCTCTCTCACAACCAAAGGCCGGGGAGAGATGTGCGCAGACATGGCTGCTGCTAAGTCTCCATCGCAATTGCTCAAGGTTTAGGTCGTCCGTAGAGATGTGCGCATTTCTCAAGTCAAATTTAGAACATGAATATATAGTGAAGTTCTCAAAATAATTTTTTTCATCTAGTCTAGTTTAAGTTAAGAGTCTTTAATATTTGAAAAGAGGAAATTTCATAAACAATACCAATATATACTACTGTATTCTTGCTTTGTTAATTCTTAAACAAAAGATCGTTGGTTTGCTGAAAATTAAGCAATCTAACATATTTTTTTCTTTTCTACTTTTACTTCTACAATATTAGAAATGTGAGGTATCAACATGACAGTTTTTTGTCTTTAAAATTGTATTTGAGGGAAGTTTAGACACTTGACAGTTGAATGCAATGTATTTCGAGCTGATGTAAGTTTTCTTATTATGATCAATTTACCTAGAGTAATTGCGTTAACTTTTCTGATTTTATCTCCTCACCATTGATTGTTTTGTTTATTTGTTTACTCTGTATTCAAGTTATGTATATGTATTATATTATTCTTTATTTGCGCCTTCTTATTCTATAAATTTTTTACAATGTTGACGTTGCTTCCAATTAGTACTTTATCTACCCTTCAATCAAGATTCGGTAGAATCCATCCTGGTATAGTTGTTAGTTAGAGAATTCAGAAATTCATATATTTCTATTCAAATTGCCAGAATTTTCTTCACTTGATGCTAATTGTGATATTCAAAATCTTCACGCACCAACTTAAGCAAAGATTTGGAAATATAGTAACTTTAGATTGTGTATATAATGTTGTGATAGTGAATGGGCTATCAACTTGCTCATCTGTGAACTTCCATTGTGAAAGATGTTCATTGTAGTTGTTCCAGTCTAATGGCCCGCACAACACAAATGAGAGGTTACACTAAGCAAGTTTGGTGCAATAAGTTCGACCGAGAAGTAATATTCATTATCTTTTCCTTTCTGATTTAGTTGAGATAGGGAATATGGATGCTATTGTTGGAATTATACTGTAAGAATAATTCCTTCCAACACAATAATCTGTTGGGGTTTGCAACTAAACAAATTAACTAGGATATTTTTATTTTTTCCAAATAAAGAACATAATATACTAGAAAATAATTGCTTTCTTGTTTCAGAATAAGCAACACCAATAATGCTTATGCTAGTGATTTGGGCGATGATTCTTTTGATGAGGGAAGATAATATGTTGGACTTATGCTTTGATGAAGTGGCTAGAGATGGGGATATCTCACCTAGGAATCAAAGAAGTCGAAGCAACAAAAACAAAAAGAAGACAACACAGTTGGGATGGTAAAGTGACAGGAGAATTTGTTCCAAGGCACCTGCCGATGCGACTGACAAAGCAAAATCATATGACAGTGTCAATAGCTTCAAGAAGATCCAATACATCCAAAAAGAAATGATGAAGTATCAAATTTTGTTGGACATATTTGAAGAAGAAGACAAGAGGAAAATATTTCATGTTACTTTAGATGGGCTATCTATCATTTTTAATTCACACATTTGTAAAAGTAAGTGTAAGGTTGATAACTCAACTTTCTTTCTTGGATTTTATATTTGTGCATTATTTAATCATTCTCATTTGTAATATCATCATAGAGTGTATTACGAATTTTGTGATGATCATAGAATATCTAGTTCTCTCTAGATCTTATTTTCTTCATGCTTGTTAATTAATAGAGGTTCGTTACCTCATAGGATTGACAAAGTAAGGCCTAGCCCCCTTGCTTGTACTTATTTCTGTTGAGGATTTTTGTTTTAACAAAAAACTGCTAGACACTCTGTCTAGTGGTACAAATTTTTTTATTTTTTATTTTAAAAAAAGCAACACCAATAAATGGATGACACAAACAAGATTTCTGGGGAAATAGAAGAGATTATAGACTGATCAAGCAGTTTGGCATACTTGACAAATATGACAAAAATTATAAGAACGTGGCATCGGAAAGTGCCTTTTGCCAAAGGATTGAAAAAGAGTGGCTTTTGTTGGAGAAGACCCCCTGCTCCTGATCAGGCTCATGGCCTGAAGATTGCAGATTCAAATCGTGTCCCTATCAATCAGTGGAGTTTCAACCAGATGAGAAAGGGGTACTGTGTTCTTTAATTTAAGTGCACATTATATTTTCGATTTACCATCAATTAATTGTCTTAATTGTAAGAAATTATATTGTTTCTAATTTTTCAAATACTAGCCCATCACTTCTTGTAGCAGAGTCTCCTAAATAATGTGGGAGAGAAGGAAATGAATTCTCAGAAAACTAAAAGGTGCAAATTCGTAGTGCTCGCTTGTGGGCACTATTAATTTTCCACCTTACGCTTTGTGTTGTTATTCATTTACAATTTTTGGTCTCATTGAAGATAACGGAGTCTTAGATCATCTCTAACCCTACTCTATTTTACTCTCCATTCTCTATATTTAGAGAGTAAAATAGCAAATGGGGTCTCCAATCACCCTCTAAAAAGCTCTCTATTCTTTATTTATAAAGAGGTGAACAGTAGTTCTTCAAATTTGTTGGAGAACTACTATTCATCCTCTCTTTTTTTCATTAATTTAATATTATTTCTATTATTTGTAACTAACATATTATTTTTCTTATTAATTAAATTTCTAATATTCGTAATTCTTTTTAAATGTAATACAACATTTTTAAAAATATATTTATTTAATATATACTATTTTCATCCCGAATTAACAATATTTCAAATATTGTTTTTCAATTTTCGTTACTTTAAGAGATAATTTGATATTATTTTTTATTTTTACTATAAAGAATGTACAAAATTTAAATGATAAGATGAAAAATTTTAATTTAAAAATACAATACATGACATAATAATTTAAATACAAGATAACAATACAATACATAACATAATAATTTTAAAAATCACAACAATAATTTAGTAATCCGGTAGGTCTTTCAGATTTAACAAAAAAATAGTGTATGATCTAGAGAATTGTTGTGCTTGTGATTGCGGTTGTGCTTGTTGATTTCTTTGGTAATGTCCACACAAGCAGCATGCTATTATTGGTTTCCTACATGGATATAATTTCAGGTGCAGACGGTAAAGATAATGCATTCAAGTGCCTATTTAAGTTGATTAAGCTAGCACCATAAAATCTAGTAAGACACATACCAAACACCTAGACAACAATGTACATAATGAGAGCCGAGTCAGAGAAGAGTATATATTAATCTGCGGATATATACAAACATGTCATTCACTCATAGAACAAATGATTTTAGAGAAGATTTCTCTGCTCAGTCACTCAGAGCACAAACACCTAAGAAATCACTATTTTTATAACAATCTTTAAGATGCTATTCTATAGGTCATTAAATTTCAGTTGCTTCCTATATACGTCTACTAATATTTGCACCCAAAATGGAGACAAATTAATCAAGCAGCACCCAACTAAACAACTCCCTAGCAGCTTAATTAGCTGTTTTGTACATAACATCCACAAATAACAGCAACAATCTAAATCAAGAAATGGGGATTACAAAAGTTAATTCCAGTATTTACAAACCAATAACAACACAAACTGAAAACTCAAAAAGAAAAAAAAAATCTCAGCTTTTTCAAGAACCCCAAAAGAGGGCATTCTGAAAATAAAATGGTACTAGTACAACAACACAAATAAATGTACATCCCAAAGCAAAAAACACAATCTTTATCAACACCATGTACTAAAAATCCAATCTTTAACCCATTTTCATCACAAAAAGCAAACCCCAAATGGAAAAAATGAGGATTTAGGTAAAACCCAACATGGGAAAACAGTAAAACTAAAGAAAGATTTGATTAGGTAGCTCTTCAACATACCTTATTTGTCATGTTTTTCTTTTGCATATCTTTAAGAAAATATTAATTTAATTTTAATTTAATTAATTATCTTTATTTATCCTTCAATTTTATATCATTTTCTTTTTATTATATTAATCTCTCTACATATATTTACAATAAGAGTAAAAGCTAAATTAATTATATTGTCCATAATAAGTTTTAAGTCATTAATAATAAATAGCAAAATCCAAAAAAAATTATCCTGCTACAAGTTATTAATTATAATATCCAATGATGCCAACAAAAAGTTATATTGTCTCTATATATAAGTAAAAAATATTAATAAAAATTGACTACACTCATCAATAATTCGATATACTTTGGATCTAATTATCTGATGTTTTGGTACTTTTGAAGATCATTTGTTAAGATTTATCATAATTATATTTTTTGGTTGAAGGTATAAATTTAAGGGAAAATTGTATAAAATAGCAAATTATTAATTTAAATTAAATAATATAATCACAGTTTGATTAATTGTAACCCGTAGCAAACAGTTGTCATTCGCCTCTCTCCCTAGATTTCTCACTCACCAGTCTCTCCCTCGCCTCTCTCACTTTATACAAACACAAATGTATAAAATGTGTTTGTGTTTGTATAAAGTGAGAGAAAAATGTATATACAAATACATATATTTTCGTCCTACACACTTATAATTATACAAATATAGATCTTCCTCTGCCTAATTCTCTTTTGCCTTTCTCTCTTTCTCGCTTTATACAAACACAGATTATACAAATTACAATGTATAATTTGTGTTGTATAAAGCGAGAGAGAGAGATTTGATATACAAATGTTTTATTTCGATTCGATTGTATACAAATTTAAATTTTATGCAGATATACAAACACATAAAATTGAATTGAGAGGCTGCCAGCAATTTATACAAACGAGAGGTTGCTAGCGATTTATATAAATGATCAAAGGCTGCCAAAGATTTATAGAAATGAGAGGCTGCCAGCGATTTATACAAATATGATGCTCCATAGCAAACATAACTTTAGAGCGCAATTATACAAACTATAGCTATAACATACAAATATGATTTTTATGTTTGCTAAACCTAAAATTTACTCTAAATTTAATTAACCACAAGTAAGTGGTTTCCCAAAACTTGAGGGACATATATAATGGGCCATGTATTGGCTACTTGGGTTTGGTTACAAAGTATGCTTGTTGGGTCAATGGGCCCAAAAAGCAAGAGCTCATATGAGTTATTTCTTGGTTTTCTCTGGCTCATCAGAGATTTGGAATACAATACCAATCAATACTGTATCTTGCTTTGTTAATTCTTGAACAAAAGATAGTTCGTTTGCTTACAATTAATTAATCTAACCTAATGTATTCTAATTAAGTTAAAAGAAGCAAAAAGATTCGCAATAACAATAATAACATATACATTGTAGTTTTACAAGTAGAGTATCATGAGGAGGATGGTGTGTAAATAGCCTCACTAAATAGACAGCAAGTGAATTTTCTAAAGTAGCATGCATACATACCAGTTACAAATGCAACTACAACTGCACCCATTGCCAAAAGTTGTAAACCACATGCTATACGATAACTCCTCCATAAAACTATAAACAACCTCACGTTAATTTCTTTATGAACGTAAACATCTCTATTTGCCATGGTAAAGTAGGTGTATATAGCAGCAGCAGAGCATGTAAATGCAAGGACATTCGAAATAACAAATACACGGAATGCTGTTTTCTTATTTAGAATCGCCATCCCGTTATCGCTGTCTAAACCTCCTGGTAATGTGAAACCAGCTGCGAACGTCACTGTCATTATTAGAGTAGCTACAACTACATGTATTTCAGTTGACTTCAGAATTTTATCGACTTTCATTTTTTGTCTCTTAGCTCTGTCATCGTCATTCAGTTCAAACTCACAACATTGTATATTTCTGCTTCTTTCTGTATGACGTTTTACCTCAAAGTCACAACGTTGTCCCAATCGTGCATTAATGCTGCGTAAATCGGCTACCAATTCCTCCTAATACATTATTATATTCAACATATAGGAATTAATAAAGAGAAAAATAAAACATATTTAAGAGTGAATATTACTAATCCTAACATGATTTTCTAATTTTCAATACATAACATTAGATTTCTCACAATACCTAACAAATAATAAATAAATAAATAAATAAATAAAATGAATTAGAATTAAGATAATATCTAATGCAATTAATTAGCAATATCATTTTCTTAAATATATTATTTTGTAACGATATCGATTCCTTGATTTTCTCCTAGTTAGTTGGTCACTATTTTCCAAATATAAAAGGGAAACTTATAAAAATCTCACTAGTTTAGGATTTAATCACTTAGATACACTCTAGTTTGCAATATTAGAAATGTTATCAGATTTTGGTGCCTTTAGATCTGTCCAGATACAGGTATTTCGAGATACATGAGATCAAAATTATGTGTAATTTGTTCTAGATACATTGTTTCCAAGTGGATTTGTTTGTATCTGAGATACATAACAAATCTCCCCTGTCTCCCTCACCTCCCCCCATCTCGCTCGTCACTATCCTATGTATCTATCGGATACATGACTATCTCGCTCGCATCTCTCCCTAGGTAGCAATAATACATGTGTCTAGGTGTATCTTCCTCAATATAAAGTACGAAACTCTTAATTAGTGGTAGATACGTAATAATTTGAAAGTATACACATAGCAATACTTAGGGGTGGCAAATGGTTGGATTGAATCGGATTTGGATGGATTGAATATGGATTAAGCAAAAATGGTTTGGATTACAATCCACCAAAATAGAATATGGGTAAATATGGATTTGATCAAATATGGTTTGGGTAAAATGGTTCTAACCCATTTAAAAAATTTTGTTTTTCAAAAAAAAAAATTACCCCTCCTCGGGGCACCCCCACCCCAGGGCGCCCCCCTCCCCCACCTTCCACCAACCTACCCCTATTTTTTTTATTTTTTTTTTACCAAAAATAAAAATAAAAAATCTGTTTTTTCAAAAAAAAAAATTTACCCCCACCTTCCACCAACCGACCCCTAATTTTTTTTGTTTTTCAAAAACAAAAAAAAAATGTTTTCCAAAAACGAAAAAAAAAACTGTTTTTTCAAAAATAATAAAAATTTACCCCCTCCCCCGGGCACCCCAAAAACAAAAAAAAAATTAAAATTAAAAATAAAAAAAAAATTACCCCCTCCCCCCGGGCGCCCCC
>JAJOOR010027151.1:0-15448 GCA_036250505.1 Solanum acaule
TATTTCATCCTTAAGTGTGAAGATAATATATGCATGAAAAGCTCATCGGTTATTTGCTTAAATTATTTTTGGGAGGGTTTTTCCGTCATAAGTTGAAACTCCGTGCCATATCAATTTTTACATCACATAAATGTTTAAATGGACAAGATGCACATCCTTATCTATTCTTTTTCCTTTATGAACCTAATCCCTCTATTAAACTACAATCAATATGGCCATAGTAAATCTCTTTAAATGTCCCAAGTATTTAAGTAGTTTTCTTGCTTAGGTGGTCGTATCCTTTTGGGAAGGGTCGTTACAGTACATGTGATCATTACATCAGACGCCTTTGCCTCACTCTTGCCCAGAAAGGCATAACATTGAGCCTTATCATCTTGACGAGCTACTTCCCTACCTGGATGCACTGCACCTCTGCCTGCATTACCATTTCCTCTACCCCCATGGCCTTGTTGATTACCTCATCCCCTACCTTGTGCACATCCTCGACCATTATTACCATTTCCCGTAGGTACCATTCCTCTAGTCTACTGTTGCACGGAATCCATCATGTGCGGGTGGGGACAATCTCTCCTTATATGCCAAGATTCACCACTGTTGTAACATGTACGATCAAAAGATGGTTTGCTTCCCGCTGAAGGAACGACTCCCTGGCTATCCTGAATCAAATTATGAGGTGGAGTTCCCGAGTAATTACCTGTAGAGGTGGGCATAGCAGATTGAATTGGCTTGGCTTCAAGCTTTGGCCTTCTGGAACCCCTGGAGCAAGAACCTTGAAAGTTACCCAAGTTCTTGGCCCTTTTTGCCAATGCCTTAGCTTGATCGTCTCGCCTCACCCCCTCCACTTTCTTCACAAAGTCTGTTACCTCATTAAAGCTCCTCCCTGCAGAGGTCATATGAACATATAATATTTGCAACTCAGAATTAAGTCCCTTAACAAATAAGTGGATCCTCTCCTCCTCAGTAGTCACCAATTGAGTAGCATATCTAGACAAAGCATGAAACTTGGCCTCATAAGCAACCACATACATACCACCTTGCTCTAAAGCCATGAACTCATCTTTCTTGTGATCCCTCAAAGTCCTAGGCACATACTTCTCTAAGAACAGAGCATGAAACTGGGTCCAAGTGAGTGGAGATAAATCTAAAGATTTGCATTCCACATAAGCTCTCCACCATTGCTTAGCCTCACCTTGAAGTTGAAAGGTCACAAATTCTACCCCATGCTGATGGACAATTCCCAACTTATGAAGCATTTCGTAAAAATCCAAAATAAACTCATAAGCATCCTCACTCTCAAAACCAAGAAATACAGGAGTCTTTAGCTTTCAAAACTTAGTCAACATTTCATGCTCATTACCCGTCATAATAGAACCCAACAAAGGACGGAAGAAAGCATCATTACCTACAGTTCCGCCCACCTTGGGGACAGTGATAGCAATAGGGGGATTGGCAGGAGCTTGAGTTACTTGAACAGAGGGAAGCACTCCAGAACCAACCAACCCTTTCAAGAATGACATGATCTATTGAGCTAACACTGTGTCTAAAGAAGGAATACCTGTAGTCTCAGCCTGCACCTCTTCCTCTTGCCCAACATTATCCTCATCCTCAACCTCTATGTTCTCCTCTAACTCTTCATGATGAGCAGGAGGGGACTCATTTCGAGGAGCGTCTCCAACCGCTGCTTTATCCCTAGTAGGTGCTGCCCTTCCTCTCCCTCTACCCCTAGCCCTTCCTCTACCCCTGCCTCAACTGTGACCTCTCGTTGCAGAGTCCTCATCTAGAGAATTGACGAGAGCTACGGGCTTGATGCCGTTAAATCTAGTATTAATCATCTGCGGACAGAAGAGTGAAGGAGGTTAGATACCAATTTGAATCGCCAAATACCAATTGGAATCAAGTTATAGCATGAAAGGAGACAAGAGGAAACAGAGAGATTTCCTAAAGTCCTATAGCTTCTCGAAGAAAAGTACAAGCGTCTCTATACCGTTCCGTAACACTCTACTAGACTCGTTTTGGTACATCGAGATCAATGAACCTAGGCTTTGATACCAACTTTGTCACGACCCAAATCGTCGTGAGTGGCACTGATCAGTCCACAAATTAGACTCATTTAGGGCTTTATTTTAATAGAAATAGTGTCCTCAAATGCTTATTTAGTCTAAATATCTGATGAAAACACATAAGTTTCAGGTATTTGAAGCTTTAGTGGAAGCATGAACTCTTAGGCGCAAAAAGGAACAAAAAGGCTGAAAAGAACGAAAAAGCTAAAGCCTAAGCATCGCCAAGCATGCTTGGAGATTTGCCGAAGGGACGCACTCCGCCCTTTGTTCCAGTACGCGATGCCCTGAAGGAGAAGGATAAAAAAGGCGATGAAAGGGGCAATCGGCGCTTCACCGATCAGTTTTGCGAAGTAGAAGTATACCATCCAGTGATCCAGAATGCACATATGCTAAAGGCAAAGAACAAATGACGATGAACTAGAAGAAGGGCGAATCACCGAGTCATTCGGCATTCGCGACTTACCTCGCCGAGCGACCCGTCAGCACTATTTTCTGAAGTCTATAAATACTAAACTCTTTACTAGTTTTGAGATAGAAGAGGAGACTCTGAACATTATTGTAATTTTTACTTTAGCTTTGATATTTTCTCTCAAGTTTGGAGAGAGTTTTTGGAGGACTAAAAGAAGAAAAGAGTTCATCTTCCCAAAATTGGAAGTGGGTCTTCTCTATTCTTCTTTCTTTGCTTAAATCAAGGTTTAATATCTTATACCCACTTGATTTCAACATCATTTTAGGTATAATTCCTTATTTCTTGATGAGTGGCTAAAAACCCCAATTCTTGGGGTGTGATTTAGCGAATATGGGTTAATATTGTTGTTGGGTCTTGCTTATTGATAGGTTAGATGTATTTTAATGGTGATTTCACCTAGTGGTTGTGGTTTAATTTAGTGGGTTTGTAGTGGTTGTGGTTTATTTTAATGGTGATTTCACCTAGTGGTTGTGGTTTAATTTAATGGGTTTGTAGTTGCAAATACAAAACCACCCATGTGTTTTCGGCTTGCTCGAGAGAGAGGTCGCGAAACCAAGACCGCTAGACTGATAGCCTAAGGAGTGGGTCGACATGAGGTTCATCCCTAGAGGGTAAGCCGTAGTCCCATATCCCAACACTCAGCTCTAGAGAGTGAGTGGGGTAAGGCGTAGGCTAGCCTTCATGCGGCAAATGGGTGTCCGAGAGGAACCAATTTGAAATGGGGTAAGTTGCTCGAGAGAGAATTTATTCCCACCTATAGCTTACCCTAGTCACTATTAATCTACAAATTTTATATCGAAAGCATGTACCCAATAATTTAGATTAACCCATATTCTGGTCACATCCCAAGCATCCTTTCTCATTACTTAGAAATCTTGTTAATTTTATTGTTGTTACTTACTAGTGGCAAAAACCCCCATTGTTAAGTGACACTCTTGTGTTCCCCTCTAACGTACAATGTTTTTAATCATTAAAATCTTTAGCTACGATTAGCTTTAGCACATTTGTGCTTAACCACTAATTTTTACGCCCACTCCCTTGGGACTCGACCCCAACCCTTGGTTGGGTTGTTATACTATTGCACGATCGTAGACACTTGCATCGGAAGTTGTTTTGTTGATTACGCAAACATCAAAATGGCGTCGCTACCGGGGAGTGGTGTTACGTGAGTTTTTCGATAAAGTTAAATTCTGCTTTCAATAATCGTAGTTTACTAATCTTATTTTTAGTTGTGTTTTTCTTCAAATTTATTGGTGTAGGTAGGTTCCCTGAGCATGACTGAGAGAAATGGTGGAAACCTGGCTAAGATGAAGCAAGAAGTCGAGAGGGACTTCACATTACTCGCACTGGTAACTCAGCTGCACGAGTTGGCCACCAAAATAACAGAGGTGGAAAACCAGTGCAAGAGTCAAGGGAGGTACATAGGAAGCAGTCTAGATGAATGGAGAACAATCGTGTCGAGGACACACTCCAAGTCATTCTCCAAAAGATCACCGAACAAGATCAAATGTTAGAAGAGATGAAGAAGAGTATTGAAGTGTTGAATCAAATGGTTGGCTCTCATTCTAGATCGATCCTGATGATTAGGACACTCCTGAATTATGCGGTCCCTCCTCTTCACTCAAACGAACTACTGGAGTTACCTAGTAACACTAGGGTCAACCTAACCAATGGGGAGTGAGTAAGGACTCGCGTCGAGCCACGACGTTAAATAAGGCACTTCTTGGGAGGCAACCCAAGGTTTTAAATTCTTAAATTTACTTTTATAAATAATGGTGTGTTAGTGGTGCAGGTTTGAATGAGGAAAGTGGCGAAAAATACAGATTGGCGAGAAAATGGTCAGTCGGCAGACCGCCGAACAGGTTGGCATCCCCAACCTGCTGACCCACCATTTGGCTGAACTCAAGTTTAAATTAGAACCTGTATAATTTGGCGACCTTGAGAAGCAGTTCGGCGCATCGCCGACTAGGTTGGCGATCTAAACTTAGACCGCCATCTTGATCCCAAGAAATTGACAAGTCTGTAACAATTAGCGGGACAAGGGACCACTCGGCGAATCACCGAGTGGATTGGCGACTGCAACTAACGTCATCGAACGAGCGCGAACTGGACGGTTTATAATGGTCAAAAGATTCAAAACTTCAACTTCTTCACTTTCCCTCGCTCACAAATCTCCGAAACTCGAACTAAGGTAGCATCCTCTTCAACTTAGCATTACTTTAGTTTGGGACTTGTGCTCGGAATTGGAATACTTTGTCGCTTAGCTTTTCAAACCTGATTTAATCAACATTGAAGGTTGATTTCCTTTTCCCATATTTACATTTGAAAGTTTTGTACTCATTTGCAATAATTATCTCTTAGTGATGTGTGCTGGGACTCTCTGATAGGATTAGAATGATTAAATGTCTATTTTAATTTGAAAATCTTGACTGTGTTGTCTGATTGTTGAATGCTCATAATCTGTGCTTTTTAATGAGTTGGGTCATGATTGCATGTTGTTTTGATTGATTGGGTGAAGTCTGAGTAGACCATATTTGTGCTAAATGTCAAAAATTTGCTGAATGATAGAGAGGGTGACACCGCTCTTAAGAGCAAATATAGTCAAATGGCCAATTGCGGCAAGTCCGGGAGAAATTTGAGTATTCTGGGATGATGGGTAGTACGGGCCTTATTCAAATTTCGTTAGTGCATGCTTTGATTTTGCTTTCGGGGTTTGCGGGATTGAATTTGAGAAGATGGATTGAAAATGGTACGTTGGACCATTTGGAGAGCTGGGTCGAGCTCGTCGAATCGTTCGGCGGTTTTCCCAATGTCTCCATCTCGCCCTCTGTATGCTACCCCTGAGACCTTATGCACTGTAACTTTCGGCGGACAAACCCTTGCTCGCCGAAATTAGTCGGCAATTCACCGAAAGGACTCCCTTATCACCGACTTGCCTTAATTATTTATCCAACCCATCGGCGAACCCGATTTAGTTCACCAAATTGGTTCGGTGACTCGCCGACTTGATCGGTGAGTCTATCTACAGAGAAAGTCACCGTGACTGAATTTAAGTTGGTTTCTTAATTATCCTTTCTCGATCTCTTGTAAATATGGTACGCACCAAATTAACCAAGCAACCACAGAAATAGGCTAAAGGCATTACGATCAATGAAGGAGGATCAAACCCTCCAAAGAGAAAAAGGGATGACCTCCAACCGGGAGATAAAGGCAAACGAAAAAAGCACATAGCTAGGAAGGGCACAAATGTTGAACTAGCTTTTTTTGAGCCGGAGGATGAGCAACCTTTGATGAATCGAAGGAATGAACTCAAGGCTAGAGCTCACCCCACAGCTACCGAAACCTCTTTAGCTGCCACTCCCCCGACAACTGAATCAGTGCCAACTCCAACACCACCTCCACTGCCCCTTGCACTCCCCGTAGCTCCACCTCCACCCAAGTTGCTGAACAAATTAAAAGGCAATGGTTTACGAACCATTCTAGAAGAAAAGTTACTATCTGTGGAGGGCATGGAAGGCAAGCACGCTGAGGTGCTTGACACACTCAGATATCATGAATACTAGCAGTTCACTAGGCCATGGAGCCCTTACATTCCTTCATGGGTCCGGGAATTCTACTTAGCCTATGGAGAATTGGTCCTAAAAAATAAGAAGAAAGCTAGTGAGTTCCGACCGGTGAAGTCGGTTATGGTTAGAGGCAAGGAGGTGGAGTATCACAACGATCATATTAATGTTGTATTAGGTCAACTGCTGCACTCGATACTTCCCTACCAGGGTTTGCCTATTGTTCCATCCCTGGATGATTTGAAGGGTTGGTTAGCCCCTATGATCTCTAACACCACCCCGAGGTGGATAAAGGCAGGAGCTCCGATTGAGAAGAGGGACATGAACATTGTCTCCCGGTACTGGTTTGGATTCATCAGCAGCACTATTATGCCATCCCAGAATGATTCCATTATACGTCATCCTAAAGAGGATTGCCTTAGTTATATCATGGCTAGGAGGCAGGTCGATTTAAGACTACTAGTTTCGAGATGGCTATGAGAGCCAAACAGACGCAGACGTCTCTGCCTTTTTTTGTTCTGATCACCGAGTTATGTTAGCCTGTCGGAGTACCCCAGGATCCTGCTAGCGATATAGAGGTCACCCCATCTTCCTCCACCGATATCCGGCGTATAGAGGTCGAGTTCACACAAGAGGAGGTTGATATGAGGAGAGCAGCTCCAGCAGATACTTCTCCAGAGGTCGATGCTGACTCATTACCAGCAGAGGAACCTTGGTCTACTCCGGCTTCGGAGCCTTCAGGTATATCCGCTCCTTCTTCTCCTTCATAGACTCCAGGTGCCTCCTCTTCCTCCCAGCCTATCAGGATCACTCATGCCATGATCCTGAAGATGGGGCAGCTGGCCTATTCAGTGGATGTGAGGGCGATGCGATTGGAGAGATCCATCCCAGGGATAATTGATAGTGCCATCTTGACTGCACTAAGCCCCCTCAGGACCACCGTTGATGATCTGACTGCCAGAGTCACTGCTTGTGAGAGCAGACAGGGGGAGACACCCGAGGTTACAGCATTAAAAGCTGAAATAGTAGAGTTGAAGAAGGACGTAGCCTATTTGAAGACTACCGACTTAACAACACTGATGTGGGGAGCAGATGACAAGGATGCTCCTGAGACCTCGGGAAATCCTCTGGCTACTACCGGAGATGTGTAGAGGGATGATGCAGGGCATGCAGAGTCGGAGACAGAGATCAACGAGGATCGGATAGCAGTGCACGATAAGGTAGTGCACAAGAGCCAAGAGGACAGCATAATCAGAGACTTGCCGAATCTTTGTGGAGATGGTTGTGCAGTCGACAACTCAGACAGTGTCGGCTGAGACGTCCACAACAGCTCCTAGTGGATCTGGTGTTATTAGTTCGTCTGAGGCTACTCCAGATACTGAGACCCGTGAACAGATAGATGCACCGGGTACTGATGCTCATATTCAAACCTTGACAGATAGAGAGACTGCATAGACAGGACTTCTTTTTACCTCTCTCTCTGTCTTACTTATTTTTACTTTTAGACACTTTTATTTGCATTTGAGGAGAAATGTTTTTTATTGTGGTTGGGTGAGGCCCACACCTTTTGTGTTAATAGTTATGTTCTGTGTATATATTTGGGTTGTTCTACTTTAAAATTGTGTTTTATGTTGCTATGGATGATTGAGCTTACGACTCCTTTTGTTTTAAATGGCAAAAACAAAAACGATTTTTACCCTTCCGATATGAAAATTTTTGAATTTTTTGCACATTTTCACCACCATTTATATGCTCTTGTGTGTGGATATTCTTTGCAAAATTTAAGTCTCGGTTCCGATCAATATCGATGACTTGAATAATGCTCTCAATCGAATGAACATGAATGCGTGGCTACGACGAGGCCAAATGAAGTTGCATAGACAATATGTGAACTCTTTGCATCTCGTTCTGATTAGACATTTATCGAATTGATTCTTTTGTAATGACCGTTGCACACTAGCGAAAGTGTGTGGTCTCGTTTGACTTAAGTGTCAATGCCTTGTGTGATGAACTTACTTTGAACCTTGCATGAATAAACCTAGAATTTGCTCCGTTAGTTTGATTGATTTACTAAGGTGTGCTCTTGAAATGAACTTAGGCAACTTTTGAAGAGTGTGAGCCAAATTTGACATATACCTTTTTTGTGGCCTACCCGTGAGCGTGTGAAACTCTCTTGAATATCCTTTGAGCCTTACCTTTCTTTGGAAGAACCTTGATGAACGCTAGACCTTACGTGACCCACTACTTATAATCCTCTTGATTTGTTGTTTAATGAATAGCCAACTTAGGCCAAAAGCCTAAGTTGGGGGTGTGGTGAATAGGAAAAGGAAGAGTCAAGAAGTGCAAGAAAAGTCTCCCTTAACCCATGGTGTTGCAGAACAATGGAAACCCTCCATAAAAAAAATTGTGGAATAAAAGTACAAAAGAAATTGGGTTTCCAAGAAATCCATAGAGGTGAATAAAAAGATTACTTAGAAGCACAAGAAAAAGAATTGATAAAGGAAAAGAAGGGGATGCCTTGAGAATACCACATCTCATGAAGAAAGAGTCACTGAGCCTAAATGACCATACCTTTGCACTCAGCCCCATTACAAGCCTTGGAAAGACCTTTTTGATCTTGAGTGAGCCGAACTGAAGATCTATTGGAAAATAAGGTCAAACCTATGGGTGAAAACATGCATTGTGTTCCTCTTTTTGAGTGTGAGCGTTGCATCTGATTCCTGATCCTGAATTGATTAACCTCTGTGTGTGAATATGGAATCATTCTTTATGTGAGGGCATTTAGATACTTTTTGTTGAGCTAACTTGCACAAGTAGCAAGTATTGCGAGCATGAGAATCTTTGATAATGGTGTGTCACAACCTGAATCTTTGAGTACACAATTGATCTTTGCATGAGTAATTTGAGTCTTGTTGTGTATGTTCATGATTTAGTCTTGTGTAGCTCTATTTGAGACATCCTATTTGAACTGCTGAACTTGAGTTTTACTTGATGACAGGCAAAAATTTAATTGGGGGTGTTGATGAGTCCACAAATTGGACTCATTTAGGGCTTTATTTTAATAGAAATAGTGTCCTCAAATGCTTATTTAGTCTAAATATCTGATGAAAACATTTAAGTTTTAGGTATTTGAAGTTTTAGTGGAAGCATGGACACTTAGGCACAAAAAGGAACAAAAAAGCTGAAAAGAACGAACAAGCTGAAGCCTGAGCATCGCCAAGCATGCTTGGCGATTTGCTGAAGGGACGCACTATGCCCTTTGTTCCAGTACGCAAAGCCCTGAAGGAGAAGGATAAAAAAAGGCAATGAAAGGAGCAGTCGGCGCTTCACCGATCAGTTCCCCGAAGCAAAAGTATACTGCCCAGTGATCCAGAACGCACAGATGCTGAAGGCAAAGAAAAAACTGCGATGAACTAGAAGAAGAGCGAATCGTCGAGTCATTCGGCGTTCGCGACTAACCACGCCGAGCAATCCGCCAACACTATTTTCTGAAATCTATAAATACTAAACTCTTTACTAGTTTTGAGATAGAAGAGGAGAGTCTGAACATTGTTGTAATTTTTACTTTAGCTTTGATATTTTCTCTCAAGTTTGGAGAGAGTTTTTGGTGGACTTGAACAAGAAAGTAGTTCATCTTCTCCAAATTGGAAGTGGGTCTTCTCTATTCTTCTTTCTTTGCTTAAATAAAGGTTTAATTTCTTATACCCACTTGATTTCAACATCATTTTAGGTATAATTTCTTATTTCTTGATGAGTGGCTAAAAACCCCAATTCTTAGGGTGTGATTTAGCGAATATGGGTTAAGATTGTTGTTGGGTCTTGCTTGCAGATAGGTTAGATGTATTTTAATGGTGATTTCACCTAGTGGTTGTGGTTTAATTTAATGGGTTTGTAGTTGCAAATACAAAACCACCCATTAGTTTTCGGCTTGCTCGTGAGAGAGGTCGCGAAACCAAGACCGCTAGACTGATGGCCTAAGGAGTGGGTCGACATAAGGTTCAGCCCTAGAGGGTGAGCCGTAGTCCCATATCCCAACACTCAGCTCTATAGAGTGAATGGGGTAAGGCATAGGATGGCCTTCATGCGGCAAATGGGTGTCCGAGAGGAACCCATTTGAAACGAGGTAAGTTGCTCGAGAGAGAATTTATTCCCACATATAGCTTAGCCTAGTCACTATTACTATACAAATTTTCTATCGAAAGCTTGTACCCAATAATTTAGATTAACCCGTATTCCGGTCACATCCCAAGAATCCCCTCTCATTACTTAGAAATCTTTATTAATTTTATTATTGTTACTTACTAGTGACAAAAAATCCCATTGTTAAGTGACACTCTTGTGTTCCCCTCTAACTTACAATGTTTTTAATTGTTAAAATCTTTAGCTACGATTAGCTTTAGCACATTTGTGCTTAACCACTAATTTTCATGCCCACTCCTTTGGGACTCGACCTCAACCCTTGGTTGGGTTATTATACTATTGCACGATCGTAGTCACTTGCATTGGAAGTTGTGTCATTGATTACGCAATCATCAGGCACCCACGCTAACCTAATGCTGGGAGAACCATTACTACATCCCAATTATATAGTTTAAAGCTACGGAAGCAGGTTTAAATACCTAAATAATAATGTTCCAATAAACTTCTAAATGATCTAACAACGAAACTAAACAATGCAGAAGAAATAGCCTAGAACCTGAAAGTCAACATACCAAAACTCTAACAAAATCCATAAATCTAAACAAGAAGGGTTACAACTCCCAAATTAATGTACTAATAACTAACTAGAAACTCTAAGTCCAAAATGTTTGCTTAGACGGAAAGAGAACTCATGACTGCCCGGATGAACTGGCTCACCTTGAATTCAAATGATCATTGATCTTCTAGGCAAGGTCTATCAATAGCCGCCTGAATATGCCATGTACTCAACAAAGAAAGAGCAAGTGCAGTATCAGTACACAACCACAGTGTACTTGTAGGATCACGCGGCTATCTCACTAAGTGCAACATACATAAGTCAATACAACAATACACCGAACATATACAATATCATCATCATTTACGAATATGAAGTACGGTTTCATATTTCTCAAGATACACAGTTATGACAAGTCATTAGTCCTCTCATGGAACCCAAACCCAAACAGTTAGCATACCGGAACGTGGTACCCGATCCAATGATTATGCCGGAACGTGGCAACTGATCCCATAATTATGCTGGAACATGGCAACCGATCCAAGTTAGTGTGTCGGAACGCAACAACTGATCAATTCAACAATCCACAATCACAATCACAAATCACATTTTCATAATCATACAATTAAGTCATGATTCATGGCATTCATCATTCATCTATCTTCATTTACAAGAACTGTGATTAATAATGCAACTTTCGCATACATACATGTATCATAATAAAGCAAGAACAAACATACCTCACAATATCATAGAATCACAGACATCACCTACCTCGAAACAAGCTTGAATCCCCTAAGAAACTTGATTCTTCCCTTTTCAAATTCGTTTCACTTGTTCTTGGTCTACAAACAATCATAACAACACGGAAATCAATAAACAATCACTAATTACCTGAATTATCAACAATCATATCAACCCTAGATCAAACCCATGATCCTAATATCACAGTTAGGGCTTTTTCCACAATAATTCTCATATCAAAACCCTTCCCCATTGATAATTACCCATCAGATTATGTTCTATGGATCGAAAAATGGATTCAGGGAGTGAAAATCTTACATTTAGCCTAAAAAATGGTGGAAAACTGTCAAGAAAAGCCCTGGGTTCGTTCCTTAGCTCTCAAGTTCGAAAATTGCAGAATAAAACAATTTTGGGGTTTATTTTCGACTTTAAGTCGCGTCTGTCCCACCACAGCGGTACCACCCCGCTACAGCGGTCCCGTCCTGGCGGTAGAAATCCCTGCTGTAGCGACTTGCATGGAACAATGAGCTTATTTAATACTTCCAATACCTCAATTTCACAACACACCTTCAACCAACGACACTCAAAAACTACCTACTCACGCTAAGATTAGTTTCGAGATTTCTACTCACCTGAATTCAATTTTGTAAAGTCGTACGAGTTCTTTAACGTCTTAGCTATCTACTAATGTAATCAAAATCATAATTAAATCACCTAATTGTTACCAAATTTCCCTAGACTTTAATGACTCTGATTTCGTCCAAAGTTGGACTAGGCAGGGAAAATCCAGGTTACTATGAAAAGTTTTTCGGCCCAAAATTTTTTCCCGATGGCGTTTCTATAATGACGAGAACAGGTCATTACAATTTTGGGTCAACTTCAAATGATCATAACTTTCAGGATGAGTTAGATGGCCCATAAGATATCAAATAAAAGATCGTGGAATCCTCTTTCTAACGCCACTGAGTTTGCTAATTTTTGAGCTCGTATGAGGAAGACATGCCCGTTTAAAGTCAAGCTATCCATTTAAGGAAAGCTACCCGGATTTAAGAGGGGTATTTTGGTCTCTTCCTTACCCTATCAGATTGGGTCTAAACTGATTTGTTTCAGTTTACACAATCATAATTCACGCTGGGGTTTTGCAAAAAGGTTCAAGAAGAGAAAAGAGGAGAAAGGTCAAGATTTTGTCAAGATCTTGAGATTTCGTTGTGGATTTCACCAAGGGTTTGATCCCTAAGAGGTATGTGAGTTCACATAGCGTTGGATTCGTTCACCCACACGCCAATCATGTTAATTTCACTGTAAAATTCATTCTAGAAAGCATGAAGGTTTGATGTTCTTGATTAGTATTCTTGAATTTGCTTTCGTTCTTGAATTAGGATGGAATTAGGGATGGTAGGGGGATGGGGATGGGGACTGGGGGACGGGACGGGACGGGGGTCATTTTGGCTGGGATTTCGGGGGGATCGGGATTGGGGGGATAAAAATTTGTACCATCCCATCCCACTATATATACGGGATGGGACGGGATTTGGCGAGACGGGATGGGATGGGACGTGGAATTTTTATTTTTATTATATGTTTATTTATTTGTATTGAAATTATATGTTGTTGAATAGCATTTTTAGTTTATTTAGTTTTCAATAACATTTTTAGCTAATAAAAAATGCTTAAGTTTTCAAATTTCAAATTTCAAGTTTCAAGTTTCAAATTTCAAATTTGTATTTTAAAAGAATTTAACTTGAAATTTCAAATGTCAAATTTCAATTTTAAAATTAATTATTTTAAAGTTAGTATTTTAAAATTAAAATTAAAATGCAAGACAATAGTTATATAAAAAATACTTGAATAAAGCCTTCAAATTTATTCAATAAAATCTAATTGCAACTTATAACTTAGAAGTTACAATTTACAAATATTAGTGGAGTAACTAATCTACGTAGCCACCTTCTAGGAAGGGTTTTGTTTCAATAAGTTCTCATATGTAAAACTAATATTTGTTACAAATATTAGATGAGTAACTAATTTACGCAGCCACCTCTAGGAAGGGTTCTGTTTCAATTAGTTCTCAGATGTAATCTAATATTAGTATTCTCCTTTAAAATTCAATTCTAATTGTCGCATCATATCGATGGTAACATCCTCCGGTGTTGGCAAACTTGCTAGAAATTCTTGTGACTCTAACTCATCATCACTAGATCCAATTACCGCATTAATCCAAGCTTCTTGTTTGGAACTTAACCTTGACAAATTATAATTCCTCCTCTCGGTGTTGACCTAGTCTCTAAATAAAACTAATGTTTCCAAACTTTCTTCTGCCAATGATTGTCTATGATCGCCAAGTTGAAACCTTGCCGCACTAAAAGCAGCCTCTGATGCAACTGATGAAGCTTGAATAGCTAGAACAACACAAACCATTTTGTTCAAAATTGGAAATGCAATGCTCCGCCTCCTCCACCATGCTAATAAATCTTCATTGCCATCTCCGGTTTCCACTGTTTCTAAAGATTGATTAAGATATTCTTCAAAATCATCACGGTTAGTAGAATTAAGACCAAGAAAACCTCGCATATAACTTGAAATTCGAGCTTTACTCTGAGGATTAGAAGTTTGACCAACTTCTCCGTGAGTATTTCCTGTAGTTTTATATTTTTCATACAAAATTTTTGCTTCTATTTTATGCTAGACTTACATATTTCACAAGTTGGATTTTTTTCTAGTAAAATTTCTAAAGTATCATAAAAAGTTTCAACAAGTCCCTGCACACCTCGTAATTTATAGTCAGGATGAAGTAAAGTAGCAATTAAAAAAATTTGAGGAATAGGAAAAAAATATTTTTAAAATTTTTCAATCATACCTTCAATTGCAACTCTAAATTTTTGAATTTTTCTGTATTTAGAAAATTGAATTGAAATAGCACAAATATTTATTAATACTGATGAAATAGTAGGATAATAAATTCCAGAAAACATGATTGTAGCATCATAAAAAAGTCGTTAAAATTCTAATAGTTCATTAGTTTCTTCCCAATCTTCTTCACAAATTCTCTCTAATGGGTCAGCATCATGAGCATTAAACACCATTTGTATGAGTATTTTATATTCGCAAGCAACTGAAAACATTTCGTAAAAAGAATTCCACCTTGTTATAATATGTCTTGGAATTTTACTTGGTGGCAAATCACATAGTACACAATGCTCATTAAATTCCCTAATTCTAGCAGCTCTTTGAGCATAAAAAACCCAGGCAACAACATATTCATTTTTCATACAACCACATTTAAATAATGAAATACCACCTTGTACAACTAAATTTAATACATGTGCAACACATCTAACATGAAAAAAATTATCACCAATTGGACATAATCTAGTTTTTAACATACTAGCAGCGTTTATATTATTAGATGCATTTTCTAATGCGACAGACATTACTTTATCTATAAGCATGTAATAATCTAGAACACTCAAAATATTTGAAGCTAAATATGCACCAGTTTTTTTCTCTACACATTCTTTATAACTTAAGATTCTTTTTAGCAAATTCCAATTATGATCAATCCAATGTGCTGTAACAATTAAATAATCATGTCCATTAACACTACGACCCATTTCCGAAGTTATAGACATTCTACAATCTAATATGCTAAATATACAACGAAGATATTGACAATGTTTACCTTGATATACAAAAACATCAGATTTAATAGTATTTCTTGAAAAACCTCTATAAGTAGGATTATAAGTTTGTTGAATATATTCAATAAAACTGAGATGTAAAGGAAAACTATAAGGCAAACCACAAACAGAAACCATTTTAGCTAAATTTTCGCGATCTCTTTCCTTATTATATTTACGTTGTGTTAGTGGACCACCGGGGTTAGAAGGATCTAATGTTCCTTGAACCATGTTAGAAG
>JAJOOR010027152.1:0-12633 GCA_036250505.1 Solanum acaule
CTAACCCTTACCTTTACCTCATATTAGATATCACATCGATGTTTGGCTTAGTTATTACTTCGCACCAATCGACACTAGACTATTAGATAGTATCACACCAAATCTATGTTGATAATTCTTTTCTTGTTGATTACCTCCTTGGTCTGGCAAGTAGCAACAAGGCGAGTTTTAACGTTGCGCACCATTAAAAAGACATTTAAATGAAAGAATTATCAATGCATGCAAAACACTATTCAAGAATTACTTATTTACTATTCATACTTTGTTAATCGCTCATGCTTCCCACAACCCTTGTTGTGGAGTTTAGTTACCCATAATCATATGAACACCATTCATAATTTTAGATGCAAGAATTATGAACTTCCGTAATTGAGAATAACAAACCCGGAATTTCAACATGAATTTCAAAACCAAAACCTTCAAAACCAACTTAGGAAATCAAGAATTGCTAGGTTTGGAAAAATAAAATCCCAAGTCACAAAGTAGAACTAAAGTAATAAAGTCTAACCCCCAAAAATGAGGTTTACATGCCCTATTTATAGAAAATAAGTCCTAAATTAAAAGGGAAACAAAATAAGGAAAGTTTGTTCAGGCACACATCTTCATTCCACGAGACTGACTCACGGACTGTCAATGGATCTACGGTCCGTGAGTCCCCTCCGTCAGCCAGGACTTAGAAAATATTTCAGCTTCCAAAAATCAGCTTCTCTGAAGCAAACGACGGACCACTAGTACGGACCGTAGATCGATCTACGGTCTGTCGGTCCCTCTCCGTAGCTCCATACTTAGAATTCTCCGAAAATTAGGTACTGCAACCCTCGCAGTCACATTCTACGGTTCAGCAGTACGGTCCATAGATCAATCTACTGACTGTTAATGGTCACCGTGGTTCCACATTTAGTCAGATTACCTGATTCTCCTTCCATGCCTTGCCTTGTTGATCTACAATCACCATCTACGGAGTGTCAATGGACCTACGGTCCGTAGATCACCTCCGTAGATACCCTTTTCTGCATTTTTCCAGCTGTCTCTTTACTTTCGCGCCTAAACATCTTTTCTGCAAAACATGATAAAAACACATAAAAACCAATACAAAAAGGCCCTAGACACACACAACTCTTAAGTGAAATGTACTAAAAATATGGTAAACTCATGGTATATCAACACCCTCAACTTAAATTCGTTGTTTGTCCTCAAGCGACGCATTAAGACTCTAAACGACACTTGTATAGAAGCAAGCAATCACATGGCTCTCTATCCCAACTCTCTTTTCGGATGCAAAATTTGTTCTCTTAGACTCAACAAGCTAATTCATGCGGATCAAAATATGACAACGATCAACCAACCAACACACAATATACATTGTTTCACTATCACCAAGGTACCAACTTTCTGACAATGTAACTAGTGCCCTTACTTCAAACGAAATTCCTTTTTCACACAATGAATATGAATTTGAGTACAAGGATTCATTCAACACTCACACTCAGAAGTAACTTCAAGTACAATTAGTGCTCAATACCATAGGCTTGCCCTTATTTTCACTGCTTAGACTCTCCAAACTAGATTCTAGGATCACTATAGGACTTTATTGGCTTGTAACGTAGGCTCAGGGTCATGTGTGGTACATTTGGGTACTTCTTAGTGACTTTCTGCCCTCCTTGACATTACACTAGGCTTTCAACCTCTTTTTCCCCTATTTTTGCCATCCTACCATTTTACCTTCTATCCCTTGATTTTCTTCAACCATGGATGTGACTTTAGACTTTGTAGCTCTTTATTTTTCACTTTCATCTTTTTCTTGTATTTTATTATTTTCTTTAGCTTTCAACAAGTCATATTCTTTCCTCTCTTTTCTTTTTCTCATTTTCAACATCAAACTCTTTTCATACCCATTTTTCTTTCGGTTTCCTCATTCTTAGCCACCCTCAACTTATGGATTTTCTATTGGTTGAGGTGCACAATACCCGATGTCGGATCAGGGCCAAAATTGAAGTTACTTTTTACATTAGCCACCCTTAATTTAGGATTTTAGCCTAAGTCGAGGTGCACATGTCCAAGGAGGGACCGGGGCCAACATAGTAGATTATGGGAAGTGAGTTAGGGGTTTAGAAAGAAATGGTCTAATTTAGGCTCAAAGCATTTGGATCAAAGAGAGCATTTATTTCATTTGGTTTGATCCTTCTTTTAGGCAATTTGTGGAATTATCAGAACAAGGGCCCATGATCACTTCCTACTATCTAGAGTAGATTGTCTTAGCAGGACTAACCGGGCAAGTTCTATATTGGCACAAAAACTGTTTGAACAATCAACTATTCTCGCACACCTTGGCACATAGTTTCATTATCAGATTATCAGATTACCTAGTTCAAGTTTTAGCTTAAGTCATGCCATCAAGTTGATTCATTATCATGTCATACTCAGAGCCAACACATTCAACTTATCTTAGCCTACAAATTCTAGCACACATCACAAAATTTGGACAGGTATCATTTTTCATAAACCATCATGCTTCATTCTTTTTCATGTTTCTACACATACGATCCTAACACATGCCGGTTCAACAGAAATTAAACAATCTCTTGGGGAAAAAGAACGCAGGCAAGAAAAACCCCAAGAAAGGATTTATGAGTTGGGTTACTCAGACTTCACTCTGTCACTCACAATCCATTTACCCCACCCCCAGCAAAAATAGATGTGATTGTCCCCAATGCATACAAAAATAGTAAAAGATAATAGATTGTGTGAAGGAAACTTGTCACGCATAGCGCCAAAGACTCATCAACAAGCGGGTGGGTCCGGTTTCTCGGAGCCTGCTGGAACAATACTTGGGTCACCCTCAGTAGTGCCCACATAATCCATCATAGCACCCTCAGTAGTGCTCCCGGTCACTCTAACCGCACCATCAGTGGTGCTCACATAGTCCCTCACAATAGGCGGGACCTCTACAACTGGGGCAAAACTCAATGCCCCCGCAACACTCTCACACACCCTCTGTTGGTACAACTCTTCATCTAACATCAAAGCCTTCTTAGCCTTCTTCTCCTGCCTACGCTATCTCTTTTGGGCTTTTTCCTCCTCAATGCGGCTAGAACGGTGCCTCTTACCTTTGGTACGTGTAGGCTTGGGCTCCTCCTCAGCGGTCCCACTGAATAAAGCATTTAGCACCGTTTCATCAGTCAATGCAGTAGGTGCGTCCTGAGGCTCAACTACAGGGGTGGCAAGAGTGGCATCAACATCGGCCCAAAGATTGGCTAACTCGGTCTGAAAGGAGGATAGATCTGTGGTCGGGACCGGTCGCTCGAGGACTCTCAATTCAAAGGCATCGAGGCACTTATTAACGGCCTAGACCTTCCGGTCCTTCATGCTTTCCATCCTCCGCTCCATTCTGGCCTCGAACTCGGCTATAGACTTTTGTATCCATGGCCGGACATGGTGAAGCAGCGTGGCCATCTAAACCTCCAATTTCTGAACCTTAGCCAATGGTACAACAATAGCTCCCAAAGGCGGGGTGGATCTGGATGAGCCAGGAGCTCGACTCACCGCCTGAGATGAGGAGGCTGGGACATCATCAGTGTGGGCTAGAGGGGCAGGCTCATCACCCTGCATCTGCTACACAACATCTACTAAATCAGATTTCATGGGAGGCACATCAACCTGCGTCTCTCTGCGTGGTGCCGCCACGTCTGCCTCATCCCGAATGAGGCATATATCTAGTGTCGCCATGGGCCAGATCAACTTGTCACAATGCCAGACTGGTACTCCAGAGTCCCTATATAACTGGAAAATGAGACAAGGAAAAGGGTAAATGGTGGAGGCTTTGAAGGCCCTCTCATGTATCTCCGCAATGAATATGCAGGCAAAATCGATATGATCCCGCAGTCCCAAGTTAGTGCGTTGTCAGCCTTCGTGTGGGAAATACGATTGCGAACCAACAGCCAGAAAAACTTATCCACAAATGTGAGAGTGGCCTTCTTGATTCTCACGCCCGGAGTGGTGACCCACTCGGCTCGCTCTCCGTTAGTAGCAATTTGACTAGCCAGCCAGTGTAATAAAGTCTTTATTTTCTTGGCGCTCTGCTGGAACTCTCCACCCCGTACAATGTCCCATCTATTGTCAAATTCAGCCATGTTGAGTGCCCAATAGTGATCAGGACCATAGAGGAACAGGCGGATGGTGGTCTCAGAGATGTCTATAGAATATATGCGCACTAGTGTAGTTGTGAGGGGTGCCTGGGCAATGGGTCTGGCATTCTTGTGGATAGAACCCCGAAGAGTAGCCGCATAGGAAGCATAAAACTCCCTCACAATCTCCTCGCTATAGGTGCCTAGTTCTCGAGCCATCCACTCACACCTGTGATGTTGAAAGAGCTGGTGGATTTTTGGTACGTTATGTAGGCTCCCAGTGAGGACTCTGCGCTCCTCTATAATAAGCCGAGCCATCTTCTCTTTGTCATTCTTCATCTTGGTATCCTGATAAACTTGTTATTGGCCCTCAACTGACCATCTGTTTGGCTCTTCAGCCATCAGATCAGGGTCGTAGCTTCGTGGCACCGGGACTTCTCCTAAACTAGTGGCCTCATCAGATGAGGCAACTTTGTCATGCGACCCTGACCCTATGGCGGATCCAGAATCGGAGCTGGAAGCATGAGCAGGCTTAGAGCCGGAAGCAGAGGCAGACTTTGAACCAGAAGTAGAACCAGCCTCAGAACCGGAAGCAGAACCAGCCGGTGACCCGATCAGTGTGTTCTCCTCATCAGATGGGGAGACAGTGACTACGTCGGTGACCACCTACTGGGATGCATTCCAGGTTGCCAAGGTGCAGTAGGGGATGTCCTCGTGGCTGGTGGAACATATGCTGGATCCTTTTCTGTGTCCGTGTCTTCATTAATCAGCATAAAAGTAGGTTTTACGAATTTTGATTTGCTCATTTTGGAGTAGGTCACTTGCTTCTTAGGCGCCATGGTACCTGTGGATGTTTAATTAGTACCAAAATAAACTCATAACACACTCAAAAAGATTTTAGAACTAAGAACGAACAAAAATGAAAAACAGAAAAAAATTTAGACAGTGGCTTCAGTGGCTACCTACGTGGGCATCTATAGTCCGTAGGCTGACCTATGGTCCGTGGATCCCTTCTGTAGATCAAAGGTACCAAAAAGTTGGTCTCTGATAGGAATCACGAATGTGCAGAACGGTCCGTAGATTGATCTATAGACCGTAGTCCACTTCCGTGGCTCCATACTTGGTAAAATTCTCTTATGCCCCCAACCACAGACCTAATCTACGGTCCATAGACGGGGTCTCATGGATGGGATTTGTGCTAGGTTTCAGGCATCCTTCAAGTTGACCCCAATTTGACTCATTTCAACAATGTCACCTAATATCATCATGCATTTCAACATAAATTATGCTAGTTCATCATTCTAATGGTTCTGATTACAAAATTCACAAAAAATTGCACAACAAATTAGGAACCCTAAGTCGAAACTTGCATTTAGACTCTCATTATACTGGTTTTATACACTATAAAGACATACAATCACTATCTATCGTCCCAAGGATGTTTGTAGTTCTAGTTTAGCATGCATTTACATACAATCAACTACCCAAGGTCAAGACCCAATTCTGGACTTTCTATAATCAATCGATGAATCGAAATTCAAAGTGAAGGAAAAGTCTATTACCTTACAAGCAGCGGGAGTGGGGTGATTGTGTGATGACTCGATGCTTTTGATACCACAACTTTGCCCTTACGCACCGAACCCGTACACCGAACTTCGTGAGGAGTTTTTGGGATGAGTGGAGGTTGGAGAGGAAAGGAAGTTTAAGTTTGTAAGGGAGAGGAAAAGGAAGATTTAATGGGGAGTTATGGAATGATTTAAGGGATTGGGAAGTTTAGAAACGGTTTGGGGGTAAATGGGGGAAGTGGGAATGGTTTAAAATTGGGGGATTTTAAATAGGAGGGGTCCTGATCGGGTCAGGCAGCATTAGGGTTTTGGACCCACGAGACCTGTCTACGGACCGTGGATCGATCTACGGTCCGTAGATTGGGACCGTAGATCACTCTTACCCTTGGAAAAGTTTAAGGGATTACCTGGGATCTACGGACTACATTCACGGTCCGTAGTATGAACTATGGACCGTCGATGGGGTCCTTAGACCGCTGCACCAGACATTTTTCTGCAGATTCTGCTTTTCGCCCCTGCACATATAGCAACCATTAGCCCTTTCTTTTACACTTTCTGGACAGTTTTTAGACACGGACCCTATGCTATGTCTAGCCAACACTAAAACAAAAATAAAACAACTATCTAAATGAGTACAGAGAAGCAACTAAACAAAGAAAACTACTAAACGAAAAACAAAAAAAACTATTGTTGGCATGATTATACATCTTGGGTTGCCTCCCAAGCAGCGCTTCATATAACGTCGCGGCACGACGCAAGCCTCTGATTACTCAGACTTCATCAAGAACATAGGCCTCAATAACCTCTTGCACACTTTCTGCGTTTTCCAGATAAATCTTGATCCTTTGCCCGTTTACCGTGAACCTTGTTCCTTCACTGTTCTCAAGCTCAACCGTTCCATGGGGGAGCACTTTTGTGAGAAAAACTAGCCCGGTCCATTTGGATTTGAGTTTGCCCGGAAACAAGCGCAACCTAGAGTTGAATAGAAGCACAAATCACCCACAACAAATTCTCGCTTTTCAATTCTTTGATCATGATACCTCTTCATCTTCTCTCTTGTATAAGGCTGGACTTTCACAAGCTTTTAGGCGAAACTCATCAAGCATATTCAAGTCATTCATTCTTTGATTAGATGCGGCACCCCAATCCAAATTTAGCTTCTTCATCGCCTAAAAAGCCTTATGATTTAGCTCTACTGGTAAATGTCAAGACTTCCCATATACAAGTTGGTAAGGAGACATACCTATGGGAGTCTTGTATGCACTGCAATAGGCCCATAGAGCATCATCAAGCTTCCTTGACCAATCCGTTCTATTAGCATTCACAGTATTCACCAAAATCTGTTTGCTCTCTGTTGGACACTTCAACTTGCCCACTAGTCTGCGGATGGTAAGGAATGGCTACATTATGGCGGACACCATATTTCTCAAGTAGCGCCTTGAACAACTTATTACAAAAGTGGGAACCTCCATTACTGATAATCGCCCTCGATGTACCAAATTTGGAAAAGATATTCTTTTTCAAAAATGCGGTGACACTTTTACCTTCATTGTTGGGGAGCACAACTGTTTCCACCCACTTGGGTACATAATAAACCGCAACAAGAATATTCTTCATCCCATGTGAACTCACAAATGGACCCATAAAATCAATGCCCCATACATCAAACAACTCTATCACCAATATAGGATTCATAGAAAGCTCTTGCCTCTTTGAAATCCCTCTTTCTCTTCGGCAACGATCACAAGACTTGGCGAAATCATGAGCATCTTGGTGGATGGTAGGCTAGTAGTACCCACACTGGAAAATCTTATGCGCAGTCCGAATACCACTATGATGCCCACCAACAGGCGATGAATGACATGCTTCAAGTACACTCAACATCTCAACCTTGGGCACACAGTGACGAATAATCCCGTCAGCACAACTACGATACAAGTAAGGCTCATCCCAAAAGAATTTCTTCACATCATGCATAAACTCTTTCCTTTGGTGAAAAGAAAAATCTGGGGGCTTCAAATCGCTTGCCAAATAATTAGCAAAGTCTGCGAACCAAGGAATCAAATCATGAGAAGAAGTCAATACCTGTTCATCTGGAAAAGCATCATTAATTTCAGCCCTATCACCAAGCTTTAGCATAGCCTCTTCCTCTAATCTAGACAAGTAATCGACAACTTGATTTTCGGTCCCCTTTCTATCTTTTACAACAAAATCAAACTCTTGCAGCAACAATACCCATCTAATCAACCTCGGTTTTGCATCCTTCTTCGCCATCAAATACCTTAGTGCAGAATGGTCAGTATGCACTATGACCTTAGTACCAAGCAAGTAGGATCAAAATTTCTCGAATGTGAAAACCACCGTAAGAAGTTCTTGTTCAGTCACAGTATAATTCTTCTGGGCCACATTTAGAGGTTTGCTAGCATATAAATAAGGTGAAGAATTTTCTCTCTCCTCTGTCCTAATACTACACCAAGCATCACTCCACTCGCATCACACATTACCTCAAGCGGTTGTCCCTAATCCGGTGAAATAATGATAGGTGCAGTAGCCAACTTCTCCTTCAACTCTCCAAATGCTCTCAGACAAGCATTATCAAAATCAAACTTATACTCCTTTTCGAGCAGTTTGCATAATGGATGTGCAATTTTAGAGAAGTCCTTGATGAACCTCCTATAGAAACATGCATGCCCAAGAAAACTTCTAACACCTTTTACAGAGAGAGGTGGGGGAAGCTTTTCTATTACCTCTACTTTTGCTCTATCAACCTTAATGCCCTTCTCAGAAATCTGATGACCCAGAACTATCCCTTCTTTTACCATAGAGTGGCACTTATCCTTATTTAGCACCAGATTGCAGTCTTCACACCTTTTAAGCACCTCAGCCAGATGATCCAGACATCGATCAAAAGAATCACCTACCACAGAGAAATCATCCATAAATACTTCAATAGTGTCCTCCACCATATCAGAAACTATCAACATCATACAGCGCTGGAAGGTCGTTGAAACATTGCACAACCCAAATGGCATCCATTTGAAAGCAAAAGTCCCATAAGGTAAAGTGAAGGTGGTCTTCTCTTGGTCTTTTGGAGCTATAGAAATTTTATTGTAGCCCGAATACCCATCAAGAAAATAATACCAACCCTTGCCTGCAAGTCTATCCAACATCTGGTCCATGAACGGCATAGGAAAGTGGTCCTTCTCTGACCATGCATTCAACTTCTAGTAATCCATGCAGACTCTCCATCCGGTCACGGGCCGCATTGGAACAAGCTCGTTTCTCTCATTTGGAACCACAGTAATACCACCCTTCTTAGGCACACACTGCGCAGGATACACCCAACTACTATCTGCAATGGGATAAATAACTCCGGCATCCAACTACTTGATGATCTCCTTTTTAACTACCTCTTGCATAGGTGGATTTAATCTGCTCTGGTGCTCGATACTAGGCTTGTGATCTGGCATGAGTTGGATTTTGTGAGAATAAATACCGGGAGGAATCCCAATAATATCCGCAATAGTCCACCCAATAGCTCGCTTGAACCTCTTTAACACAGTCACCAAGCACTCTACTTGTCTCTCACTTAAATCTGCCGCAATGATGACCGGCAAAGTATTATCTCTACCCAAGAATACATACCTCAAATGCGGTGGTAGAGCCTTCAGCTCCAATTTCAGTGCCTTCACAATAGATGGTCTCGCGGGTGGGGACTCACGATTCTTCATGTCTAACTGATACTTCTTTGGCTTTGACCGATATTCACAACTATCAAGTGCAGCTACCAACTCATCGTACTCTTCAATACCATCACTATCAAAATTCATCATAACTGCTGCTAGTACCTCAACACCTAGTCGCTCTTCAATTTGCACTTTTGTTCCACTCTCAACTCTGTAATTTATAGCAGATACCATTTGGAGCTCACCACTCTGCTTCATGGACCTACAAATATTGAAGTTGCTTCTTCATTGTTCAGTCTGAACTTCATCTGCCCCTTCTCCATATCAACCAACGCACACCTATGGCAAGGAATGGTCTCCCAAGAATGATGGGAACCTCAAAATCAACCTCACAGTCAAGAATCACAAAATCCGCTTGAAAGATGAACGACTCCACTTTCACTAGCACATCATGGAGTATACCAATGGGCCTTTTCACAGTTTGATCGGCCATAAGTAACCGCATCGTAGTAGGCTTTGGATCCCCTAGACCCAACTTCTTATAAATAGACAATGGCATGAGGTTGATGCTAGCACCATGATCGCACAATGCCTTAGCAAAGTGTAACAACCCTTTAGTACATGGAATCGTGAAAGCACCAAGATCTTCCTTCATTTGCACAAGAGACCTTGTAGCAATAACACTACAATGCTGCAATCTATCATCATCTTTAAAACTCATAGACCTTTTCTTTGTTACCGTATCTTTCATAAACTTCGCATACCCAGGCATTTGCTCCAAAGCTTCTATCAACGGCACGTTGATGGAAAGCTGTTTAAACATAGTAATAAACCTATGATATTTACCATCTTCAATCTTCTTCACTAACCTCTATGGAAAAGGTGGTGGAGGTCTAGGTATGGGGACCACTTTCTTAGATATCTCCATTTCTTTCTCTATCGCATTCTTAGACTCTTCTCTAACCTCTACCACATCATCTTCTTTATAATCTCAACATCCACCAGATACAGCATATGTGGATCAATGGTTTGCTTACCCCTTCGAGTAGTAACTGCCATACAATGACCATAATTCTTTGGATTCTGGATAGTGTTGCTAGGAAGAGTGTCAGGTTGTCGTGGGCTCACTGTAGTAGACAATTGAGTCATCTGCTGCTCTAGATGTTTTATTGACACTGCATGGGCATCATCCTTTTGACTAATACCAGACAAGTCGTTTCTCATCTCTTTCACATTCTCATCAGTTGCATCAAACCTTCTCATCATCTTTTGCATCGTATCTTCAATACGCGCCATATTGCTTCTAACATCCCTAGTGCCAGATTCTTGATTTTGAGAGGGAACATAAGGTCCAACCCGATCGTTTCTGTTGCCATAGTTGTTCCGATTGTAGTTGTTGTCGCGATTGAAGTTCCCATCCCGGACATATTGACCTCGCGGTTGTAATTGCCATAGTTTAGACCTTGGTTTCCTTGACCTTGGAGCCAATTGTCCATGTTGGATCCTTGGTTGTTTGGTTGGAAACCCCCCGTTTGATCATTCACCGCATAACCATCCTCTTCATAGTAACACTCTTCAACTGGTGGTGGAATTCTAGTCAAGTAGTTCACATCATTTACCTTTTCGCACCTCCGCTCACATGCTTCAATACCAACCCCAACTCGGTCCTCATCTGAGCCATCTCATCATGAATCTCATCCGTAGACTGGTTGTTTGTAGCATGAACGGCAAATGTGTTTCTCCCAGTATCCGACCTCCTAGTGCTCCATGCTTTATTGTTGCGAGAGATCTTCTCCAGTTTTTCTGCAATCTGTGCGTATGTGCACTCACCATATGAACCTCCAGCAATAGTATCAAGCACTGCTTTATTGTTGTCATCTTGACCTCGATAGAAATATTCCTTCAGCGACTCATCATTAATACGGTGATTTAGAACACCTCTTACGAACGCAGTGAATCTGTCCTAAGAGCTACTCACAGACTCTTCAGGTAATGCCACAAAAATTTTTACCTTATTTTTGTGATTGAGCTTCTTGGACACTGGATAATATCTTCCTAAGAACACATTATTCAGTCGGTTCCATGTATAGATTGAGTTATAAGGAAACTCAGTGAACCATACAGCAGCATCGTCTGTCAGTGATAGAATAACACTCGCAATCTGATGACATCCATACCCAAGTCTGGTCGACTTACACAGCTCTTGCAAACCACCCTTAGCTTGGCTATGTGAGCATGTGGGTTCTCCGATGGCAACCCCGAGAACAAGCCCCTCGCTGTAAGCATCTGCATCAAGCTACTCATCACTACAAATGTGTGCCCCGGAGGCAAAGTGGGTAGGACAAGAGGTCCATCTGAGTCAGCAATATTGACCTTGCCCCTATAGTTGTTATACAGTCGTGGGCCTGTGGACCCTGCACCCTCAATGCATCTCCCAATTGATTTTTAGCTGGAACCTGGTTGTCCCCACCAACTACCCTCAGAGGTTGCAACTCAACTTCATCATTTATATTGCCTCTGATAGGATTAACTTGAACTCGTTGATTGTTCATTCTTTGCAAAGTTCGGTTCAACTCTAGATCGTAAGAAGTAAGTGGTTCACCCTAACTTTGTGTACTTGGCATACACTAGAGTTAGAACTTGAGAGAGACAAAAAGAAAAAGAAAAAGAAAAATTAGGAAATATTTGACTAAAGTTCAATAATGTAGTTAAAATTATTCTAAAAGCCAAAGTCCCCGGTAGCGGTATCAAAATTTGATACGCTCAAATTACACCTCCCTAAAAAAGCATAAGCAATCGTTATCAAGTAAAGAACCCAACTTGTAGGTTGTGGTCGATCCCACGAGGAAAATGGTTTAGAATTAACTTTAACCAACCGTTATATTCGTATAGTCAAATTACTTCCAGAAACAAGTAATTAAAGGGGGGAATTTGTGAAACAAAATGTAAGAATTCAGTAAGTAATCAGTAAGCAAAAGTCAATTTTTGGTTGTTATCAAGATGAGAGAATTAACTAGGGTATACGTGTTCCCCACAAGCTCATAACGCAGTAATCCTAGTAATAGCATTCCTTTCCTAGTGAACTACATGGAAAGTGATAAGCTAGGTATCTCTAAATCCTTGGTCCGGCATCTAGAGAATTTCACCCGCACCTTGGTCTGGCTACATGTGTATAATTTACTAACCCTTACCTTTACCTCATATTAGACATCACATCGATGTTTGGCTTAGTTATTACTTCGCACCAATCGACACTAG
>JAJOOR010027153.1:0-15233 GCA_036250505.1 Solanum acaule
CATGTATAAGAAATAGAAATATAATAGAACTACTCAAACAAGCATAGTGTCTAGGACTAATTATTATACTAAAAATTGATGAAATGCAAGAAATAATATAATAAATGACCAAAAGAAATCATCCCTAGAATATGTGTACACCTAGTATACTAACAAAAGACAACCCACAAGATATATGGAATATATGACACTATCGATTAAGAGACGGTGAGATATGCAATTGTATACTAATACAAGAGATCAACAATTCAACAAGAAAGATATATTTGCACAGTAACTCAGAAAAATAGATCTAAATATGCATATAACAATGGAAACAAATCTTAAAACCATAATACAAGCAAACATGAGAAAATTTGAACGTAGGGGTTATGAAAATGAGTGTTTTTACTATTAGAAAATAAATCATTGAATCTAAGAAATAAAATTATGAATGGGAGCTGAACAAATGTAAGACTACAATGAAAACTGGAAAGGTGCATATTGGGTCAATAATATTATGTAAGAAATGAAAATATCACAAGATCTCAATGAAAACCTATTTTGTGTAGCAAATGTTGAAGAAATAAGAAACTGATACTTTGTTGTCTCTAGAAGTCTCCATTGGTTTTTCGAAAGTCTCCGAAGACCTCAATTCACGTTTTAACAAGAACCTTGTCACTTGTATCTGGCTCAAAAGATTACCTGCAAATAGAGTAGAAATAGAAAGAAAAGATAGTAAAGAATAAGGAAAGGGAAGATGAAATAGTGTGGGTCATGGGAGATAAAACAAAAGTCATTGTAGTAGGACAAGATCCAATCATAGTTATCATCTAGAAAGGTAGTAAAAAGAAAAAGAAAAGATATAAGAGAGAGAATAAAGCAATAAGAGATCTGGGTTTGTAGGCCATGAGAGTCACAGGTGGCGACACAACTACCAATTGTGCGAACAAACAACCTTAACTGATGTGGATGGGGAGGTGACAGTCACCGGTGAGAGTAGCTACGGCAGAGAGTTGCAGAGATGGTGGGTACAGTACAATGTGGTCGTAGATAGTACAATTAATCCTTGAACCCTGAAGAAAGAAAAAGAAAGTTAAATCTCCATTGTTCTTCTATGCTAAAAATGAAAAATAAAACTGAAAATATATTTTTGTTATAATGGACGGTGAGAGTATTTAGATATAACTAGTGTTTTAGTACTTTCTTAGATACCAACAAAGGAATGAAGATTTAGAATAAGGGAAGAATTTTTTTATGAAAATCGAGTTTCTAAGTATACAACTATATATTTTTAATTTAAATAATTTGATGCAAATAGGTAATGGGATACACCATGGCCCATTTTAATGTTAGTTGAAATAATTTACACTAGATCATTCAAGTAGTAGATTTTTCTCGTAATGATAGGGGTTTCTTACTTACCAGATAAACATATTTTGGTATGAATTGTATCCTAATATAGTATATTAAATGTGAGGACAATCAAACCTAAAAGTTAGGTATTTTAAAGTTACCCATAAAAAATTCAGTTACTAGTTTACCATTAAAATTACTTTTTTTGTACAAAGATTAAAATTATAACAATTTAGTGAATAGGATATCCCCTAATCTCTTCGATACAATGGGAACAACATGAACTCACGTCACTTGATCACCATCCCATTAGTTTTTACTATAAACACATCTAGAATTTTCCATCCAAGGTCATCGGCAAGGAGGGACGAAGAGGGGAAGAACCTTACCTCAAATAGACGGAGATTTTTATTCTTGTAAGTTTTAGTTTTAAAGAAGTGAATTTTTACAGGGAACACTTCTAAGTGAGGAAAAGTTTAAATTATAGTTACTAACAAATGATGTGCTTCTTTAACACTTCTATGTATATGAATCTCTATAATATTGCATCCAGATATTTTCCTAAGAACTTTTTCTATGATAAGAACTCAATGTGTAAGAGACATATATTTCTCACTTGTCACTTCTTATTCCTTTAGAATAACACTATTAAAGTTGGGTGTTCTTTAGTCATATCCTAACGTGTATTTTTATTTTTAGATCATTAGTAGCTAAAAAAAAGTAAATGTACCTCTACAAAAGGAAATAATCTAAAAAACACGGTTATGAAAAATATAATTACAAATAACTCACATATTTCCGTCCAAGTACAACTATTCGAGGATATTAAAATAATATTATCCTCATTATTCAAAAAAATCTCAGTTTATATGATTTTCTAGGTAGAGTAGTGAATTCTTACCATGTATAGAAGGTCAAGGACCCACCCTCCATAATCTTACAAAATATAGCTACTTGTTGTCATGGGATTGAACACATCGAATAACTTAGCTTGGCTCCTAAACTCTGTTAAATAATATCAGTGTTGCAATATAATAAGGGCATCGAAATTTGCATAACATGTTACATCAAATGCAAACTTTTCTTAGTATGAAAGTAATATTTATCACTCATAATTCATATGCAATTTTTTGGCTATTGTAATTTTAATATAAAAGTGTATTATCTAGTAGTGAACTAAGTAACCTAATATGAATTGAAGCATGAAAATTATCTCCTTTACACTAAGAAATTAGTACATATAAATGTATGTACTAAGAATTACAAGTTGTTCATACTTACAAAAATAAATCAAACTAAAGCCTTCTTCATTAACTAAGAAGTTACATTTAAGGGTGAATTTAAAAAATAAAAATACTCTTGCCAACTCAGCTCTTGAAAATAAAAGCATGTGTCAATATATAATTTTCAGGAGTACCTAACTATGGAGAGAATAACTTTGAACCTGGACAAAGCATACATACCATTATTCGGTATATAAGCATAGAATATTTTAAAAAATCTAGCACATGCAAAAAACAACTAGAGAAAATATAGGTAAACCAATGCCTGATGTCATACAAAATACACATAGGGAGTAGCAGAGAACAAACAAACAAAACAATAAAAAGACTTCTATCTTAGGTTATTACATACCTAAAACAAAAGAATACATCAACAAGAAAAACTCTCTAAAGGAAATGCAAATTCCATAACCTCATATTGACGGGTATCATTTGAGCTTCTAGATTGTCATCATCACCATAAAAAGAAAAATCAAGACGATCTATACTAGAAGAAAGAAGACACTCTCAAATCTATATAGGGAATCGATATTTACTATGAGATAGCTTAGATAAGACATTTGTACATGGGATAACTTAAGAAGGTATCAAAGATAACAAACCTGGGAGAAATCACCTTGGGAAGTTGAATCAAAACTAAAAATGTGAAGAGGAAAGCAATATCGACAATGTTTTAGAGATCTATAAATAGAAAGATAGACACACTTCATTATATTTTGTTCAAATATATACTTTCATTCATTTGGGCTAGGTATTTTTTGGGTCAGGTCACTATTTTATGCTGCTTTAATTGTGGACTGAAATATTTGGGCCATTTTTTGTTACTTACTTTTGTTGTTTTGTGTTATCTTTGATTTTAATACATATATAGTTGGGCCATGGACCAAATTTAATTTCAACATTATCTCAAATTGATATCATGAGATGAATATAAGAAATTCTATATATCTGGTATTCTGTTTTCAACAATACATTATACGCACTTTACAAACATGTCACTCACCGAGGCTATCCCCTGGCTGCGGACATGGGATCTAGGATCACGAATGACCCCAAGCTAACCCTGCTGGCATAATCATAAGCATACTAAAGCAACTAAATCAATAAATACTGTGCGAAAGCTAAATCATGTAAGTAATCTGAAATGATGGAGAATACACATCTACTAAATCTAAATATATGTAAACTGTGAGTTTGAATACAAATGAAAAGTCAAACTCTAACACTATAGATGAATCTAAATATGTCTGAAAGAAGCCTCTAAACTAACTAGAAGTGCTAGGACATGCCCCAACTAAATCTAGCAAAAATTGAAACTATGACTAAAATGGAAAGATAACACGTCAACTGTCCTCAAAAAATGAGGACTCACCACTAATGTTGCTGAACTGTAGATCAGGAACTGACCTATGCGTGATCTGACTGCTGAGGACCTGAACCTAGATCACAAGAAGATGTAGCGCAGAGTATGCGTCAGTAATTGAAAGGTACTGAGCATGTAGGATAGGATAAAGCTGAATAATAACATAACTAAAGAAGCAATAAAGCAATGATATAATCTGAACATGACAAGGATACTGAAAATAGTGAACATGACTAACTAAATGCAATAACCAAGTTTATAACATGCTGAGATTAAATACTGAAATGTACTGATAACATGGTCAATACAATAGAATCTGACTTAACTGTGGTAGCTACTAATAACCGAAATAAAACCACATGAGCTAAATATGGAGTCTGATATATACTTCCCATCCAGAGGACCATATACCCTGCAAGAGGTATAGAGGCATGCTGGCATGATCACTAAAAAAATGGCCACATAAGGGACATACAACCTACGAGGCACGTAGTTTTAGGACCTGAGGGTGTCTGACCCTAGTCCACTCGGTATTAAGCTTCTCCCAATTGATTAGGTAATTAAAATTTTATGACTGAAGTTTTGTAATACTGGATAGCTCAAATACTGACATGCAAACTCTGAGAATGTAATAATTATGACTGATAATGTGACATTCGTAAACTGAAGCACGTATATATCTGAAATAACTGAATAATATGACCTAGTATGCATAATTCATTAACTAAAGAATATATACAACTAGGGTTCTGAATATCATACGAGAAACTGAGTAATAACGTGATAATCTTATTTGGATCATTAAGGTAGCTAATTCATGATACTCTACTGAAGTTCTAGAAACCCTAAGTCTAGATAATATTAAGGGAATCAAGATTCTGACTGAATTCTAGGGACCCAATGGCTGAAAGGAACACACTAGTGAAATCCCACATACCTGGTAATGAAATTCACAGAGAAATCTTTTGATTTTGGGGCTGGAACTGATGAAACCTTGTTGCATTCTTGAACTAGGGTTCTTGACCTCTTTGTCCACTTACGCACTAATTTTTCTATGTTTTTATGAATGATTTGATTTAGGTAAATTCTAGTTATGTTTCTAGGCTAAATTTAACCAAAACTATGTAGTTTAGAGGTTAAACAACGTAGTTTAGGGGTCCAACACATAAGGAAAAGATCAAAAGACCCCTAACTTAACTGCTGTCGAGATCACCGACAGATGGGACCGATGGACCGTCGATCGACTGACGGTCCGTGCTGGTCAACCATCAATCGTGACTAGGGGATGGAAATTGGGGTCTAATCAACGAGCACGGACCACGGTCCGTGACCTGACCTATGGTCCATGGGTCCACCCGTAAGTCAACACTTGGACTAATTTTTGGGGCTGAGTTTGGGAGGGTTGCAGATGCGAACCATGAACCACCAGCACGGACCGTGGGTCACTCTAGGGTCTGTGGGTTGAAAACGTGGAGTGCACCTACAACTTCTGGAAATCTTCATTAAGGTCTATTTTCGTATATGGGGTGTTACAAAACACCATAATATTTAAAGATTTATTTTGTGCACTAACTATCAGTATACTACAACTCTTATGGCGGATAATGATTTGCAAGAAATGTTTACATAAGTGGAGATACATCATGTCACCAATGTAAGAAAAAAATTCCAAAAAAAAAACAAACTTTATGTTTATCGATTTCGATAGATACAACATTCTAAAGCATTATTACCTTAAGGTTGTGATCACCATAAAAAAACTAGGTAGTGCGTGATATATTTTTCAATTGTATTTGTAGGAAAATATTAGCTCCTTTTTGGTATAGTTATGCATGTTGGCTAATATATATTGCATATTTTTCAAACTAAAAAGACAAAATCATAAATTTACATAACATAGTGGTCAATGAACTGCTAAAAGAAGTAACTACATAATTGAAATGACTCTAATTAGTAAACCTTATCAGTAACACCTCAATCTTAGCAAAAAAGAATTTTAGCAAGAACCAATTTGGAAAGAGCTAAATCGAGAATTTTTCAAGTTAGTCTTAAATTGTGAGTTTTTGATCAAATTCAAATGACCATAACTTTTTGTAAATGATGAGTTAGGTGGCCCATAAGGTATAAAATGAATGATCATTGAGTCCTCTTTCCAACACCACCGAGTATGCTAAATTTTGAGTTCGGATAAGGAAAATATTCCCGTTTGAGTTCAGCCTGTCCGATTAAGGAAAGTTCATCCGAATTAAAGAGGGGTATTTTGGTCTTTTCCATACCCCATTAGCTTTAAACCTTTTTAGTAATATTTTAGGAGTCTAAACTGACTTAGATCATTTTTCACAATTTTTAAATATGCTTAGGGTTTTAGAGAGAACTTCAAGAGGAGAAAAAGGGAAAAGTTCAAGCGTTCGTTCAAGATTCTTGCAATCTTCGAGGGATTTCGCCAAGGATTTGATCCTAACAAGTATCTAAGATTCCATAGTGATGGGTTCATTCACCCACACGCCAATCATGATTTATAATATTGAATTCATCCATAAAGGTATATAGGCTTCCATAGTGATGAGTTTTCTTTAGGGGTTGTTCTTCATTCTTGAATTATGATGTTTGTTTGAGTTCTTGAGGTGAGGATCTTGCTTATGAACATTGTTCTTTAGGTTTTCAAGTAGTTTTTCATGTAATAAAGTTGGGTTAACGAATATAAGAGAGTTTGGAAAGAAACCATTCAATTCTAGGTGAGTTAGGGCCAAACATTTAGAAGATAAATTTGTCGGGTTTTCAGGGCAGGGGCTGGCGTACTGCAGAAGCAGAGCGCTAGAAAGTTGGCTCTACAGTTTAGGGGTTGGTGCCCTGTGCCACTCAGTGCGCAAGGGTCGCCTGCCCCATCCTTTTTTCGTCGTTCGTCCTGTCTGAGTTCTTTTAAAGTGTACCTTCACTCCCTTCTTGATTTTACTATTCTAGATCACATTTAATCATCACGATACCCTTCATATCAGGAATCATAACTTTTGAATTCATAATTCAAATTCAAGAGACTTAAGAGTAAAGTTTGAAAAATCCTTTTGAGTCGTTTTGAGAAGTCTTTTACTATCCTTTAAAACTTGTTTTAAGTGTTGAATACTTGAGTATGAGGATGGGGAGAGTGTTGAGTTTCATTTTTCAAAATGAATATATGAGAACAAAGTAATCCCAAGAGTAAATGTCTTTAAATTTAAAATAAGAGGAAACTTTGATTTCCAAATGAGTTCATGAGGAGTTTTTGAGCACTATCTCTTTTAAGAGACCCTTTTGAGTAATAATCTCAAAGATTGAGGATGAGTAAATGTTTTTAAACATTTGAGCATGAGTTATATTATTGTCAGTGGTATTGATCACCAATATGGGGATGAGTTCACACAACTCAGAGTCCTCATAAACCATGTATGCCAACGTGGGTACAAAGGGTCATACTTTTTAGATGTTTCCTTATTGTTTTTTAAGAATATCTTAGTGGATCCACTTAGTTAAATATGTCTTATACTCCAGCAAGGTATAGGACAGTTCTGGCAGCGTGGGCGAGATGTTGTGTCATCACATAGCTCATAGTGATGGTTGTCGGTTAGAGAATTTTCCAAATAAGAGTAAAGAGTTATAATTGTATTTTTATATATTGAGGTATTATCTACTATTTTAAAAGCTTTCTTTATAATGCATCTCTATTGTTTCGTTTATATTGAACTGAGTTGAGTATTTTCTGAGTTTGAGTATCTTTGAGTATCCTTGAGTATCCTTAAGTTGAGTTGAGTTGAGATGAGGTGAGTATGTTCTTTCTTTTTAATAATTCAAGCTTATGTATGTTCTTTAGAGTTCCCCTTGGATACTAATGCTTATTGTGACCAACGACACTAACCTACGGTACGAGTGTCTACAATCGTCGATAATAGTAACCCAACCAAGGGTTGGGGTCGTGTCCCAAGGGAGTGGTAGTGAAAATAGTAGTTAAACTAGAATTCCTCTTCTAATTAGTTGTAGTTTGAGAGATTTTCGAATAAAAAAAAGTAAGTTCGATTGGTGACACCAAAGTGTCAAATATCGATGGGGGGATTTTGCACGAGTAGTTAAAAACAATGAAAATAAAGAGAAATCAAGTATGGGGAAAAGTTTCTTGGGGTGTGACCACAATATATATTGATACAAATCGTTGGGTACATGCTTCCGATAGGAAATTTGCAAGATAATAATGACCAGACTAAGCTTTAGATGGAAATAAGTTCCCTCTCGGGCAACTTACCCCATTTCAAATGGGTTCCTCTCGAACATCCATTTGCCGCATGAAAGCCAGCCTACGCCTTACCCGACTCACTCTCTCGAGCTAAGTGTTAGGATATGGTACTGGGGCTCACCCTCTCAGGCTAAACCTTATGTCGACCCACTCCTTAGGCCATCAGTCTAGCGGTCTTGGTTTCGCGAACTCTCTCTTGAGCAAGCTGAAAACACATGGGTGGTTTTTTATTTGCAACTACAAACCGATTAAAATTAAACCACAACCACTAGGTGAAATCACCATTAAAATACATCTAACCTATTAGCAAACAAGACCGAACAATAATATCAACACATACTTGCTAAATCACACCCAAGAATGGGGGTTTTTAGCCACTCATCAAGAAATAAGAAATTACACCTAAAATGATAATAAGTAAAATGGGTATAAGAAATTAAACCTTGATTTAAGCAAAGGAAGAAGAATAGAGAAGACCCACTTCCAACTTGGGGAAGATGAACTCCTTTCTTCAAGTCTCCTACAAAACCCTCTCCAAACTTGAGAGAAAATATGAACAAGCTAATATTCTAAGTGTAAAAACTACAATAATATTCGGACCCTTAAAAATAATAACTAAGGCTAGTATTTATAGTTTTCAGATTTAGTGCTGCGACGGACCATTCGGCAAAGTTAGTCGTGATCGCCGAATGACTCGGCAAATCACCCTTCTTCTGGTTCATTGCCTTTTGTGCTTTGCCTTTAGCATGTTTGTGTTCTGGACCATTGGGTAGTATGGCATTGCTTCGTGAAACTGTTCGGCGAAGCGCCGACTGCTCCTTTCATCGCCTTTTTTATCCACTTCCTTCAGGGCTTCGCGTACTTGAATAAAAGGCGGAGTGCTTCCCTTCAGCGATTCGCCAAAAGTGATTGGCGAATCTCAGGCTTCAATTTTTACTTTCTTTCCAGCTCTTTTGTTTCTTTTTGCACCGAAGTGTCCTTGCTTTCGCTAAAACGTCAAATACTTGAAACTTAATAGTTTTCATCAGATATTGAGACAAAATAAGCATTTGAGGACACTTTTTCTATTAAAATAAAGACCTAAATGAGTCCAATTTATGGACTTATTAGATACTCATACATTCCATGTACTGACGCCTTTTGGCTTGCATCTTTCAAGATGCAGATACAGGTAACAAGGGTAATCAATAGGCACTTCGTTGATACCAGTTCCAATTCGAGTTAGCTTTGGTTAGCCTCCTTGCTTCCGAAGGATTGCATTTAGGTCTTTATGTCTTGTTTGGATGTATTGGGTCTTGTCCCGACTTCCATCATAGTGATTAGAGGCTTCATAAATAGACAATACTAGTTGATGAGTCTTTTTCAGTTCCAGTGTTTAATGTATAAGACTTGAGTTGCCTCTTTTGGACAGTGATTATTTTACTTAAAATATTTTTATTATCTATTTTGAGACATTGAGTTAAATCTTTACTTTTGAAGTTCATTTATCGTTGAGTAAGTCTTCCATTGAGAGTTGAGCCAGGCCAACGGTTCGCTTGGGGTCAGCAATGGTTCTCGAGTGTCGACCACGTCTAAGGTGTAGGATCGGGATATGACATTATCTACGAGGGGATGTTCCAATTTAATATAGCATTTATTGATTGCATTGTGGTTCATCAAAAGATTTGGTGACTCATTAATTAAATATTACTTTGACGAACAAATAAAAAAAGGATCCAACGCACAATTGTGGTAATTTTTGGGACAGTTGGTAGGCCATAAGTAATATGAAGCATTTATTAAATATTAAAGAAATCTTGAATAAGATGTAAAAAACAATTTTAAAAAGGGAGATGACTAATGCATTTGTGGGTGAAAATCAATGGAAAATGTTTTTTTAATAATTAATTTATTGTTTCTCTGAGAAAGACACGCTAGAAAGAATTAAATACTACGAAATATGAATAGATTATAAATAACTTATTATTTCTGTACATAATTAGATTTAAGAAATTTCAAATTATATCTAATTATTAAATTGGTCCGCTCTTCATGCGATCATAAGAAAAATATTTTCTTTTAATAATTAAAAAAATATATTAGTCCTCAAGTCCCAATTTATTAGATTTTTAAGTTTAGTCCAATTTATCCTTTAGGTGAAACCATACATCTCATTCAATATCTATGTTTTCTCTTATTTTTCCTTTTTACTTCTTCCTCACCCATTCATTTTTTCTAAGAAAATGTCAGTTTTGTTTTCTTTATTTTCCAATATTAAAAATAAACGAAAAGACTCAAAATCATAGAAAATGTATGTAAATAATGAGTCTAAAATAATTAATGAGGTGATAAAATTCATGAAATTAATTGAAACCATGATTTATGCATTTTTAAAATAAAATATTTTTAAGGATAGTCATGTCATAAATGAAGAAAAGTAGGTATATGTAGCACAAATTTTAAAAAAAATATTCAGAGAAAAAATTAAAGCATTCTTTGTCCTAACATCAAACTATATTATATATTCAAACAATTATCGTAAAATAAAGGATCAACACATGCGTAAGAAACTGATGTGCCAAAAGAAAAAGCCTCAGATGGTTTCCTATCTATTAATAAATGTTTATACATAATTTAAAATAGACTTGCAAATTGTCATATGTAAAGAGTATAGTTTTTAATCTGAAATACCTTATAATTAAATAATAAGCCTATGTAATTGCAATATTCAAGCATACGTATCAGTCTATATACAACCACATAATAATCACCTTCATGTCCTTCACCTTATTTACTCAGATCATACAAAAGAAAAATAAATGAAGAAAGCAACACAATATGATTACAACTCAAAGAATACATGAATTTTGAAAGCCTGAATACCTTATTTTTATCCAATTATTAAAGATAAGGGATGATGAATATATGAAACAGGCTTAACAAGGTGGTATAATCAGTTTGTATAACTATTAACTGTATAGAGTCTGCGTCTCACTATAACTGGGCTACTAGGAGTCGACTAGGTTGCCAAGTCTTGTACTAGGTGAAGTCGAGTAGGATAAGTTATAATTATAGTAGTAGTAGTCAACAATTACTCTAGTAAATTGTATACGAGTACTTAATGAGTCCACAAAATTGGACTCATTTAGGGCTATATTTTAGTAAATATTGTGTCCTCAAATGTTTATTTTATCTCAATATCTGATGAAAACCCTTAAGTTTCAGTTATTTGAAGGTTGAAGGAAAGTATGGACACTACGTCGCAAAAAGGAACGAGAAGGCTGAAAAGAACGAAGAAATGAAGGCTTGAGGATCGCCGAAGGGTCTTACTTCTCCTTTTGTTCCAGTGTGCTGAGCCCTGAAGGAAAGGATCAAGTCGATGGAAAAAGGGAGCAGTCGGCACATCGCCAAGAAGTTCTGAGAAGTAGTACCATGTCACCCAATGACCTAGAGCACGACGATGCCAAAGGCTGGTGCAAGACAGCGATGAACTACACCAAAGGGTGAATAGATGAGTTGATCGGCGATTCCGACTAACGACGCCGAATAACCCGCTGTAGCACAAATTTGTGAAAACTATAAATACTAGTTAGAGTTATAGTTTTAAGAGTCGAACAATTATTATAATTTTCATATAGACTAGTACTTTTTAGTATTTTTGCTCTGAGTTCAAGAAGGTTTTGAAGACTTAAAGAAAAAGAGGGTTTCATCTCCAAGGATTTGGACATGGGTCTTTTGGATTCTTCATTCTGGGCATGTTACAAGACTTAAATCTTCATGCCCATTTGAATGCAAGCTCATTTAGGTATAAATTTCTATCTCTTGATGTGTGGATAAAACCCCCAATTCTTGTGGTGCGATTTAGCGAATATGGGTTAAGATAATTATTGGGTCTTGTTTGCTTATAGTTTACTCATAGTTTAATTGTAATTTTGTTTAGTGGTTGTGGATGAATTTAATGAATTTGTAGTTGCAAATACAAGTTTATTTATGTGTTTTCAGCTTCATCGAAAGAGTCGTCGTAAAACTAAGACCACTAGATTGATGGTCAGTGTGAGTGGGTCGACATGAGGTTCAGCTCAAAAGAGTGAACCCTAGTCCCATAACCACACACTCAGCTCGAGAGAGTGAACCCTAGTCCCATATCCACACACTCAGCTCGAGAGAATGAGTGGGTTAAGGCGTACGCTGGTCTTCATGCAGCAAGTAGGTGTCCGAGAGGAACACATTTGAAACGGGGTAAGTTGCTCGAGAGAGAGCTTATCCCCCTTAAAGTCTAGCCTAGTCATAATTACTCTATGAATCTTCTATCGAAAGCATGTACCCAATAATCTAGCTTAACCCGTATTCCCGTCACATCCCAAGGATACCCTCTCATTACTTTGAAACACTTGTTTATTTTACTGTTTTTACCTACTTGTGACAACCCCCACCCCCCATTGTTAATTGACACTCTTGTGTCCCCCTTTAATTTACAATATTTTTAATCGTTAATGTATTTAGCTACGGCTAGTTAGAACTAAGTTTATTTTTATATTAATTTCAAAACCACTCTCTTGGGAATGATCCCAACCCTTGGTTGGGTTACTAAACTATTGTACGATCGTAGACACTTGCATCGGAAGTTGTGTATTGATTACGCAAACATCAAAATGGTGCCGCTACCGAGGAGTGGTGTTAGTTGAGAATTTTTAGTTAAGTTGAATTTTTTCTTGTTAATTATAGTTGAACTTACTGAATTTTTAGTTTTCGTTTTTGTGTTGCTGTTTTGAACAGAAAAATTAAGCATATCTGCTAGCAACGGTGACCCAATAGACCACCCTCCTCTGAAAATGATAATGCTAAGGGATAACATCCTAAGTTTCAATAAATTGGAGGGTAAGTCTATTTATGAGTTGTTGCAAAGGTTTAAGGCTCTCTTGCAGAAGTGCCTGACTCATGGAATTCTAGATATGCTTCTGGAATGTCTCTACCCAGAGCCGGAAGAGGGGTTGCCTTATGAAAGTGAGGCAAACCCCACTAATGGAACTTAAGTGAGGACTTGCGTCGTGCCACGAGCTGCTTGGGAGGCAACCCAAGATCCCTTATCGCTTTATTTTTGCTCTAAAATAATGGTGTGTTGTTTGTGTAGGTCGAAGTGGGAAAGTTGGTGAAATGTGCAGATTGGTGAGCAAAAGTTCCAGTCGGTGCATCACCGAAGAGGTCGGCGACCCCGACGGAGACCACCATTGGAATCAAGACAATTTTAAATTGGATTCTGTAAAAGTCGGCGAGCCCAAGAAACTATTGGCGAATCGCCGACTAGGTCGGCGATCCCGATCTAATCCAGCGTTTGGACCCCCACATCAACTGAGGGTCCTGTAAAACTCAGCGAGGTAAGTGACCACTTTGCGTGTCGCCGAGTGGGTCGGCGAGCACGACTAATGTCACCGAATAGACGAGAACTGGATGGTTTCTTAAAAGGGCAAAGGTTTAAACCTTCAAACTCTTCACGTTTCCTCACTTTCAATCGTCACAAACTCACACCCGCACCTTAGTTTCTATATTTTTTTGCAATTTTAAAGTAGTTTAGTCGTTGATTTGTGTTCGGAGTGGATTACATTGCCGCCTAGCATTTCAAAAGTATTTTAATCGGCATCTAAGGTTGGTTTTCCGAACCCCAAATTTATTTTATTAATTTTGTACTCATTTGCATTAATCTTATCTTAGTGATGTGTGCTCGGCCTCTCTGATCTTAGTTGCTTTTGCTTATGCCTGTGAAAATCTTTCTCGTAGTGTTTATTTATTTAAAATCCCGTATTTTTGTGCCTTAAAATTGGTTAAATCTTGCGGGGTTGTGCTTGCATGTTGGTGAGTCTAGCAGGAAGAAGTCTGAGTATCCCGAAGATATGGTAAATACCAATATTGTCATGCCACCCCAGAAAAGAGCACGTGATATCACAATAAATGAAGAGGGGTCAAATCTGTAACACCCCGGAAATTCTATGACTTAAGTTAGAGCCTCACCTTATGAATAATGACTTAAAAATAGTTAAAATGGTGTTTCTAAACCTAAATTAATGCAATTGACTTGGTTTGGAAGAGTAAAAGTCTAAACGTCAACAAACGACCAAGACGTCCGGAAACTAGAGAAGAATGTGTCCTAGTGTGTCCTTAGGTTTTGGGCAGGTTTGGGAGTGTCGTATAATGGTTAATCTTGTAAAAAGGTTTAAAAATAGGTAAAAATATGTTTATAGGGTTAAGACATTCGAATACGACGCCCCGGGGCCACCGTAAGGGGCCTCAAGAAGGACCCCTACCTTGGCCAAGCAAGCTGCCAAGATAGCTTGCAAAATGCACTTGGAGGGAATAGGTGCGCGTCGTGCACTTGCTCCCCCAAGAAGCAAAAGTTCAGTTCGCGACGCGGTCGTGTAGCGGACTCTACTGTCTCGAAATTTAATTCCAAATATCTTCTGGGAACAGCTCCGCGTCGCGGACTTATTCCGCGATGAAAATGCAGAAATTCAGAAATCAATTTTTACTTCATTAAAGAGTCCAACTAAGTGAGGGGTATTTAAGGTACTTTAGGGGACGTGTATATAATGATTTTTAAGTCCATTTACTTCACTTTTATCACTCAAACACAAAATCCCAAAGATCTAAACCTAAAGTTCCTCCTTCTCTCTACTCTCTCTCTCTCTCTTCTCAAGAACTCCATTGAAGAAGATTGGAGCTTCAAGAAGAAGACCAAATCTCCAAGGTTTCAACTCAGATTTTCGTGGTTAATTCTTCAATAAGTTATGGTTGCTTATCACTCTTGGGATTCCTTTCCCCAAGAGGCCCCGTCAAGATGAATTTCAAAATCTCCAATTTCTAGTTTTCAATCCAAAAACGTGGGTCTTCTTTCTAAAGTGAAATTGATGTTATAAACTGACTTTTATTGATGTTATATGAACAATTATGGATGAATTTATGTTGTATTGATGGTTTCTTGAAGAATTCCCCATGAGACCCATGTTTCTCCTTCTTTTCC
>JAJOOR010027154.1:0-15238 GCA_036250505.1 Solanum acaule
AAAAATAAAAGAAACAATTCATTCAAAATGTGAAAAAAGTGACAACAATCCATTTAAAACGAAAATAGTTAGAATGACTGACATTACAGAACTTTCAATCATTGAATTTACTATGAATAAAGCTTCAAAATTCATTATTTTGGCCTAGAAGAAAGAGACGGTGATATTTTCAATCTTATAAAGAATTATCATAGACACGTTCATATACATAAAACCAATAAGATAAATAGTTATTCGGTTATTAACCATAGACAAAAATAAAAGAAACAATTCATTCAAAATGTGAAAAAAGTGACAACAATCCATTTAAAACGAAAATAGTTAGAATGACTGACATTACAGAACTTTCAATCATTGAATTTACTATGAATAAAGCTTCAAAATTCATTATTTTGGCCTAGAAGAAAGAGACGGTGATATTTTCAATCTTATAAAGAATTATCATAGACACGTTCATATACATAAAACCAATAAGATAAATAGTTATTCGGTTATTAACCATAGACAAAAATAAAAGAAACAATTCATTCAAAATGTGAAAAAAGTGACAACAATCCATTTAAAACGAAAATAGTTAGAATGACTGACATTACAGAACTTTCAATCATTGAATTTACTATGAATAAAGCTTCAAAATTCATTATTTTGGCCTAGAAGAAAGAGACGGTGATATTTTCAATCTTATAAAGAATTATCATAGACACGTTCATATACATAAAACCAATAAGATAAATATTCCCACCTTGGGCATTTTTCCTTTTATAAGTAAATTATAAATAAATTTTGATGAAAGCACATATAAGATCTTTAAAATTGTTTATAAAAATAATATATTATGTATGTATAATAATAAAATATGTATATAATTTGTCGGTTCGGTTTGATTTCTTCGGTTTTTTCCGAATAAAACCATAACCAACCCATATACTATCGATTTTTTAAAGTTTAAAATCAAACCACACCTAATCCAAATAAAAATTGATTTATTTAATCGATTTGAATCAATTTTTTCAATTTGGATAGATTTTTATCCAAACCGTGAACACCCTAGTTTACCTACCTTGGGATTTAAGAAATTTCCTATATATATTTTAGTCATAAGAAAAATATCATTGCCTTATTTCAATCATCATCATTTCTCAACTCCTCCCCCCACCCCAACTCCTCTGGTGTCTTGAAGAATGGACTCAAGATGTGCAATTCTTTGTGAAGTTTTACTAGCAATCTTTCTTCCTCCTCTTGGTGTTTGCCTTCGCCATGGTTGCTGCACTGTAAGATCCCCCTTTTCCTACATATTTATTAAAAAAAAGAAAATTGAAAAAAGATTGAATTTTTTTGCATAGTTTTTGGAAATCTTGATTTGGGTGATTGTTTTTGTGGGATGAACTAAAAAGGGTGTTTGAGAATTGGTTCAATTGTTTAAGGTGATTTAGGTGATGTGAGTGAAAAAAAGATTCAATTTTTTAATTTATCTTTTGCATATTTTTGGAAAACTTTGATTTGGGTGATTGTTTTTGTGGGATGAACTGAAAAGGGTGTTTGAGAATTGGGTCAATTGTTTAAAGTTGATTTAGTGATGTGAGTGAAAAAAAGATTCAATTTTTTTGCATATTTTTGGGAACTTTGATTTGGGTGATTGTTTTTGTGGGATGAACTAAAAAGGGCGATTGAGGATTGGATCAATTTTTTAAGGGGATTTAGTGATACAAACAACAACAACAGAAATATCAAGTGTTGTCCTATAAATTGGGATCTGACGAAGACAGAGTGGAAGCAGACCTTATCCTCCTTGTGGAGGTAGAGAGACTATATGATAGACCCTTTGCTCTATTTAGTGATGTGGATAAAAAAGATTCAATTTTTACAAAAATATCTAGTGTTAGTCCTATAATGTGGGATCTGGCAAAGATAGAGTGAATGTAGACCTTATCCTTGTCTAAGAGAGGTGGAGAGACTATTTTCGATAAAACTTTGTCTATATTTAGTGATGTGGATGAAAAAAGATCCAATTTTTTTGTAATCTTTTTCAAACTTTGATCTAGGTGATTGTTTTGGGGGATGAACTAAAAAGGGTGTTTGTGAATTGGGTCAATTGTTTAAGGGGATTTAGTGACACAACAACAATGGGGTCTCAGAAGGGTAGAGTTGTACGGAAACCTGCCTTAGAGATAGAGACGCTATTTTTGATGGACTGTCTACTCTATTTAGTGATGTGGATAAAGAAGATTTTTATTTTTGTGATTTTTGTTTAACTTTGATTTGGGTGATTGTTTTTTGGGATGAACTAAAAAGGGTGTTTGAGAATTGAGTCAATTGTTTTAGGAGATTTAGTGATAAGGGTGTTGTTTTATTTTTTTGATAATCTTTTGCAGGTGGAGTTCTTGATTTGCTTGATTTTGACCATATTGGGCTATGTTCCTGGAATTATCTATGCTCTTTATGCAATCCTTTGTATTCAAAGTGAACCACACTACCATCATTACCATTCTCTTGCTTGATAGTTTAATTCCTTTTTCATTTTGCCTTGTCTACACTTGAGATTGTGTGGTTGTTGTCCTTGTTTACTCTTGTATTGTAATTCTTTGCTTGTAATTTAAACTTGTACCATTGGATGAATTCTACTCTATGTCACTTGATCTTAATCAACTTTGCAGTTTGAGTTTAAAGATTGAACCTTTATAGCCTTGTGTTTTGATGTGTGGTATTTAATATCTGATGAGAATGTCCCACATCGGACCGAGATAAGATCCCAAGACTTTAATATGGCTTGAGAAATCTTCCTCCTGTTGAGCTAGCTTTTGGGGTATGAGTTACAGGGAGAGTTAGGCACTAAACCAAATTTGACATGGTATCATAGTCGGAACCATTGGGGTGATGAGAATGTCCCACGTCGGATTGGGACAAGATTTCGGGACTCCTTATATGACTTGGCAATCCTCCTTCCATTGAACTAAATTTTGAGGTTTGAGTTAGAGTTAGATCAATACCTAATATAGTTTCTTAGTGTTATGCAGAAAGTTTGAGAAGTTATATCTGTATTCTCCATAGCATTGAATGCCTCTTCAATCTTTAAAGGCATCCTAAGATGAGTAGTAGTTCAATTGGTTGGCGCTACCTGAACTTTCACCTTGTTGGTGAGAGCTTGATTCCCCACATTATAATTTCCACCCTATTTTTCCTTTTGAGTCCCAAACATGAGTTGGGACGTTGTTGGGGTAGGCTTGGGCTGCATTAGCTTTTGGGTGACCTCGAACATTCTCCTGAAACATGAAGCATTCTGCATCCCTCTTGTTCCACATTACGGACTAAAGGAGTACTAATGTTACCGTTTAATGATCGAGGTACGAGTCTTACATGTGTTAGAGCATTCAAGGGTGTAGCTTCGTGTCAATAAAGTTAGTTGAGATAAAAATATTACGTGATTTCTTCTCATCTGTCATAGCTTTGATGGATTACACACATGTTTGAAACGTTTCTAGAATTGACCTCGACCACGAGTGCATAAGCCTCCTTTAGACATAGGGGTGAGTAGTTCACGAGCTCATAAGTTGCATGATCTAGATGAGAAAGAAAGGTGCAAATTTCTTAGATGTTGTTTTAGCCCATCATTTATAAGTATGGGGCCTTTGTACAGACAAACAAAAACTCCTTTGATATGACTTGTACACACCCTAAGACTCTTTCAAAATTTCAAATTTATGGTTTTGATATCAACTTTGCCACGATTTCTTTTTGACTGAATCGTGTCGGTACCGCGACATCCAGACATGTTTTACAAAATATTCAACATACGCAATCATCGAATAGAAGCCATACGCAACCATTTAAACTTGATATGATATCATAACTCTAAAATCTTGATATGTTGACTTAAAAAATTACATTTAATTTCAAAATTTATAAACATTCATAAAGAAAATTACTTTCATAACCCCCACCCCCCCTATACCTAAAAAACACTCGAAAACATATAAACCATTTCTTTAAAAATAAGTAAATTCTACCATAATTTTTTTTTTTGTCGTTTGACTCTTATACGATACAATTTCACTTCACGGCACGGCCAAAAAAAGGAAAGAGCTTCGCTCGGTTGGCCTTCCTACGCTGACGAATGCCTCTTTTCTCTTCTCTGAAGTCTACAACAAACAAGTGGGAGAGGCAGGATTCGAACCTACGTAGAAAAACTTCAACAGATTTACAGTTTGCCGCTTTTGACCACTCGGCCACTCTCCCCTTCTCGGGCCGAGGCCCCCCTCAATGGGTTCTAATTCTAAGAAGGGGGGCGGCGCCCTGAATCAATCAAAAAGCTTATTGATTTAATTGAAGGGAACTAAGACGATTAGCTTAGCTAGCATTCCGGGAGAATCTAGTCATTTAAGAACTTCGTTGCCACTAGTAAATTAGACCATCCCCCCCAAAAAGAACTCGAAGCCTAAAGAGAAGAGAGTTCAGTCTACAAGAAGCTGGCAGAGCTTTAGCCATTGGGCCACATCCATCTATCCTAAACAGTAACCCCATATTTTATTTAATTAAGTTACCATATGATCAATTATAATATGAATGATTCATCTACCCTGATTGCTACACGTTTTGATGTTTTTGCTAGCATCATATTTGTCTTACCAAGACAATTTTTATACTGATCGAATCGATGATTTCATTAAAAAAAATCTCGACATATTCCAAACTCGAGTAAATTCAGAATAAATCACAATCTAACTAGGTTATTAACGGAATTAGAGTACCAAAAAAGAGTTTATCTGAATCTTCTTTGTTAAAATATATAGTATTGGTATGAGGTTAAAAGTATTTTTTTTTTACGTATTTATAATAAATATTGAATCTCTTTGACTTCTTGACATGTTCATTTTTATATTTTAAAATCGTTAACATAAGAGCACGACGCAAGTATTTTAATAATTCATAAAAAAATTGTAATAGTATGACTTCAAAATGTTGGGATAGTTGAACAAATCTTCCAAATCCTAAATTATTTATTATTTTTAAAAGGGAAAAAGGACAAATATACCCTTGAACTATCGTAAATAGTATGCAGATACCCTCTGTCATATTTTTGGGACATTGGTGCCCCTGACATCCAAAAACTAGAGCATATATGCCTTCACTCTGACGGAAGACTAAATAGGGACACGTGACACAATCTTATCCGTTGATCTGATATTTAATAAATTTCGGGTCGGTGGATAAGATTATGACACGTGTATGTCGTTAGTATACATGGTATATTTGCTCTATTTTTTAGACGACAGGGGCATCAATGTCCCAAAAGTATGACGGAGAGTATCTGAATAACATTTACGATAGTTCGGGGTATATTTGTCCTTTTCCCTTTTTTAAAAAACCAATATGTATAGTACAAAGACATGTGGCAGGTTTTGGGTGAACAAATTTATTTCTTTGTATTAGTGTCCTCGTTGTGTACACATTAAAAATCGCATTTACAATTGTGTCAAAGATAAAAATCTGAATCTCACTTATTTCAATTATTAAGTGTGTATATGTTTTTTGAATTTTTTTTACAACCACAACGGAATAGATTTGAATAATTAAGATCTAAATAATAAAGTCTTAATATTATTAAATTGTTATACATTTGACAATTTTTATAAAGATAGGATTTCATTCTCAAGATAGGATTTCATTGATTCATTCATTTTCACTACTAATCATCATTATCGCCTCCCCCGCTATTATCAATTACCACCACAACACCACCTACAACTTACTCACAGTCACTATCCTCCTATAACCATTAACATAGAGCCAATTATGACATCCGTAATCATCATTATTAGTCACTAATTACAATCATTATTATACACCATTAATTATATATAGTATTAAAATAGACATTTTATAGTTAAATTGTTACTTTCTCTGTTCCTAATTATTTGTCAACTTTTGAATTAACATACTTATTAAGAAAACAATTGACATAGTGAGTTTATAATTTTACCCCTATTAATTATGAAGTGGATGAATTAAAAATGTAAGATTTTCAAAATGTTCCATCTTTTTCAAAGTAATTAATTGAGGGTATAATAGGTAAAAAAAATATTTGTCCTTTTTTTATTTGTCAAAATGGACAAGTAATTAGGAACAACTAAAAAAGGAATAATGGATAAGTAATTAAGGACAGAGGGAATACTTAATATAAAAATGTGTCATTCTTTTTGGAACTGACTAAAAAGAAAAGTAAGTCACATAAATTGAGATAGGGAGTATTAAATATCACTTTTAATCATCAACACGACCATTCGTTATCTATCACAATTGTCAATTATTATCATCAATTATGGAGTAATTATTAATCACAACTATCAGCGATTGTGCACCCATACCGCCATCATTACTTAACACCTAATTTAAAGGAGTATACTATCTCCCATAAATTATGCATTTTTCTTAATATAAAAGTAATCTACTCTCAAATTTATATGATAGCGTTTGATTAAGATCAAAGTTTAAAAATGAGAAGAAGATTTTTATGACTTAAAATCTAAAAGAAATTATAGATATTTATTTAATCATAAATTATTTCATGAATAGTAAATTTAAAAATAAAAATTATTATTATTTAAAAGACAAATAACATAAATAAATTGTGTGACATAAATTTAAGAAATATCCTATGGTATTTTTTTTTGCATATAAATATGAGTCATCAAATGGTTGCATATCACCAAGTCATCATTTCTCAACTCCACACACCCCCCTTTGAAATCAAGAATGGAGATAACATGTGCACTTGTCTGTGAAATTTTACTAGCAATCTTGCTTCCTCCTCTTGGTGTTTGCCTTCGCAATGGTTGCTGCACTGTAAGATCCCCTTTTACCTATTTTTTATTTTTATTTTTGTATAAATAAAAAAGATCTCTTTTTTTAATTATTATTTTTAGTTTCTTTGATTTAGGTGATTGTTTTTGGAGATGAGCTGAAAAGGGTGTTTTAGAATAGGGTTAATTGTTTTAGGGAATTTTGGTGATGTGGGTGCTTTTACTTCTTCTTGAAATCGCATAAAGATTCCATCTTTTTGATTTTTTTGCTTAAAATTTTGACCTGGGTGATAGTTTTGGGGGATGAGCTGAAAAGGGTGGGTTGATTGTTTTAGGGGATTTAGTGATGTGGGGTGTTTTCTCTTCTTCTTGAAATTGCAAAAAGATTCAATTTTTATGAATTTTTTGGTTAGAATTTTGACTTGGGTGATTGTTTTTGAGGATGAGCTGAAAGGGTGTTTGAGAATAGGGTTGATTGTTTTAGGGGATTTTAGTGATGTGGGGTGTTTTTTCTTCTTGAAATTGCACAAAAGATTCATTTTTTTTTTTTTTGTCATTTTTGGTAAAACTTTGATTTGGGTGATTGGTTTTTGGGAATCAGCTCAAAAGGGTGTTTGAGAATTGGATCACTTCTTTTAGGGGATTTAGTGATGTTTTTATTTACAATTTTGAAAAAAGATTCAATTTTTTGTATTTTTTTGGAAAAACTTTGATTTGGGTGACTGTTAAACTGAAAAGGGTGTTTGAGAGTTGACTCAATTGTTTTAGGGGATTTAGTGATTTCTTTTTTGAAATTTTTTCCAGGTGGAGTTCTTGATTTGCTTGGTATTAACCATATTGGGCTATGTTCCTGGAATTATCTATGCTCTCTATGCAATCCTCTGTGTTGAACGTGAACCACGAGTGGATCATTATGACACTCTTGCTTGATCTTTGTTGAATATATCATTTCAGATTGTGTGCTTGTTGTTTTCTTTTGCTTGTAAGTTGTACCTATGTTGCTTCGACTCTACAAAAATGTTGCAGTCCTCGTGTCGGATCTTCCAAAAAAGCGCTATTTTTGAAGGATCTGACACGCACTCATGCATTTTTGAAGGGTTTTATTGACTCCAACTATGGATGTATTGTACCTTATGTCACTTGTTCTGAATCAACTCTTGCAGTTTAAGTTTATGGATTGGTAATTTATAGCCTTTTGTTCTGAGGTGTTGAATTTCTCAATGTTTAGATTGTTACTTGAGCTTAGGGTCTATCGGAAACAATCTATCTTCCTTAGGGATAAGGTTGCATACACACTACTCTCCCCAAACCCTACTTGTAAGATTACACTGATATGTTGTTGTTGGTCTATTCAATAGCTTGAAGCCTTACTTATTACTAGTTGGTCTATTAAACTTAGAGATATGCTAGTATTGGCATGTCCTTAAAGATGATGAAAGAAATTGATGAAACAAAATATAAAGAACATATTGATGAAAGAACTTGGTAGGCAAGATCTTTTGTGCTAAACTTAGTTGTGATTTTAGTGTTCTTCAAACAAGGTTATCTTGAGGAAAATGAAATTATCCTCTTTATTAGGCTTAGAGTTTCTCTTATGCATGTTACTTGAGCTGAGGATCTTTTGGAAACGACCTCTCTACCTCCACAAGGTAGGGGTAAGGTTTGTGTACAATCTACCCTTTTATACCGGATATGTTGTTGTTGTAGTTTATGTTATGCATAAAGAGGTTTTGGCAACCTTGTATGTGTCGATATCAATCATTTATTATCTGGATGAATCATTTCTTCGGATAGAAGAGTTATCTTCTTTTTTACAAGGAAAAGAATTTGAAGAAATTTTAGGTCTCATATCGAATCACATGTAGAGATGTAGATAACACACCCTCAATCACACGTTGATTTGAGATGAACGTTTCTCCATGTGTTTCCTAGGCCTAGTGAGATATACTTGGATAAGGTCAGCTTGTGTGCTGGCAAACTAGTTGTGGAAGTGATTTGCTTAGGTCCAAATTGTACATTTTGCTTGTTTTCAATTCTCCCAAACAAAGAGGTCAATATTATAAGTTTATGAATTATGGATTCTCATTTCTTTTTAAATTAATAAGAGATAAGGCACTAATACCTCCTAAACTATGACCGAAATTTCAGAGACACACCTAAATTAAACTAAGGTCGTATGACTCCCAAACTCATTTTTTTTTGTAATTGTATACACCATTTGACTTACTAGCACACTCCGTGATTCCAAGTAGTTGACGCGCGTGAGAGATGATTGGATGCCACGTAAGCTAAAAAGTTGTACAAAATTACAAAAAAATGGGTTTTCGGGGTAATAGGACCTTAGTTTAGTTAAAGTGTGTCTCTGGGATTTCGATCATAGTCTAGGGGGTACTTGTGCCTTCTCCCAATTAATAATGTGTATATTTGACGGATTTTTAAGACAAATACAAAATTTAAACTAAAGTTATTGAGTTTTATCAATCCTGAACTGATACTCTAGCTCTGTCCCTGCTTAAACCGGAGAGGACAGGGTGGTTGGAATACCATCACTTCATTTCTCCTGCATCCTTGTTGTCCTGGATATTCTTTTGTGAGGTATAATCGCTTGTCTGATGTAGTCTCGATACATCACTTGTGTAGGGAATTCGAATTAGCTGAGCTTCAATACAAGTATTGAACGATGGGTGGGAAGTATAAAAGAAAATGAAGTCTCTACTCTTGGAAATACTATTATGACTGAGTCATTTGTTAACGTGGGCACGTCTAAATTTGATAGGCAAACATGATTGTCTTCTCAATTCTGAAATATGTGATGATAGCTACATTAAAACCAACATTCATTTCCCTCCATTTAAAGAAGGTTTATTGAACGGATCAAAATGAGTTGAGTTAGCAACGGATTGATTATTCAACGGATTAAAATGAGTTGAATTATTAACTAGGTGATGCTTTTTTATGAGCTAATTTTGTCGTCTCTAAATAAATCTATGAAAAAACAATTCTACACAATAATTGGTAACCTAATAAAAGTACTCTCTTCTATCTCATTTGTCTGATATTTTTGTATTATGTTGTTTAAATAAGAATGACATATTTTTATATTTGAAAAATATTAATTTTATACTTATTATTTTATTTTTAATACCTTTCATATGATACAAACATTGTTGCATGTTTGATGCCACTAATTTAAATTTTTTATAACCACTAAAACATGTTTTAGGATCATAAATGAAGATGGTAATAAATAATCTGTCATCACATATTAAAACACATTGATATGTAAAAAAATATTTTTAGTGTTAGTGGATATAACTTAAATGTATTCTAAAATAGGTGAGGACTGAATTGCACTCTCCTGCGTCAAAGTTGACAAGCAGCTTAGATCTTTCCTTGAATTCATAGTCGATTTTCCTGTTTATCCACAAAGAAGAGCCGCCCTACTAGACAAGCAGCTACAGAATACACTCTCCGCACAACACATCCATTCCACAAAAAAAGTTGTGTATATATATAAACACATGCACAAACACTAAAACTTGATCTCGATCAGTTACTAGACACTCCAATTTTAAGAGTTCGCATCTCGACACCTTAATTTAGTCTCAACTAGCCACCAAACACTCCAACTCATCGCCACTATGTCTCATGGACACTTGATACAAAGTTGACACGTAAATGTTGGAGCCTGGAAGTGTTTAGATGATCATTTTGGAATTTGAAGTGTTCAACACAGTAAAAGCGAATTGAAGTGTCTAGATGTGCATATTAAAAGTTATAGTGTTTACTTATCAGCTCAAACCGAGTTTGAATGATTATTTATGTATTATGCCTATATAAAAGCTCTTTCATTTCCCTCCATTTGAAATAAATGGAAGAGTAGAAGCTCAATCATGCCATTGACATCAAAATCCTATTCACAACTCAACAATATATCCACACAAATCCTCAGTTTCTTGAACAAAACCTGTATTTCACCTTCTCAAATCTCCCAAATCCAAGCTCAAATCATCCACAACAATCTCCATTTCAACACCACCATAGCCCACAACTTCATCTCTGTTTCCAAATCTTTAGGTCTCTTAAACTCTGCTTACACCCTTTACACTAAACTCATCAAGAAACCCCACATCTTCATCTGCAACACTCTGATTCAAGAATGTTCACATTCCGAAATCCCAGTACTGAAACAGAATTCGATTTCTATGTATATCCATATGCAAAAAGAAGGTATTTTTCCGAATAATTACACGTACCCTTTTGTTCTAAAGTCTTTATCTGACCTTAAGGATCTAAAATTAGGCAAATCTGTACATACCCATGTTGTGAAATGGGGTTATGTTTGTGATATTTATGTGCAGAATTCGTTGTTGAATTTGTATGCTTCTTGTGGTGAAATTGAGTTTTGTCAGCAAGTGTTCGATGAAATGCCTCAAAGAGATGTTGTTTCGTGGACGGTTTTGATTATGGGGTATAGAGATTGTGGGAAGTTTGGTGATGCACTTGTTGTGTTTGAGAAAATGAGGGATTCGGGTGTGGCGCCTAATCGGGTGACGATGGTGAATGCATTGTCTGCTTGTGCTAATTGTGGTGCTTTAGATATGGGGGTATTGATACATGATGAAATAAGGAGGAGTGGATGGGAAATGGATGTGATTTTGGGTACTTCTTTGATAGATATGTATGGGAAGTGTGGGAAAATCGAACACGGTTTTTGGGTATTTCAAGAGATGAAGCATAGGAATGTGTATACTTGGAATGCTGTGATCAGGGGGTTGGCGTTGGGTAAAAGCGGGGAGGAGGCAGTGCGATGGTTCTTCATCATGGAGCGCGAAAATGTCAAACCTGATGAAGTGACTTTAGTAGCCGTGCTTTGTGCTTGTGCGTATACCGGAATGGTTGCACAGGGAAGAGAAATTTTTTCTTGGTTGATGAATGAGAAGTATGGATTTCCACCTGGTGTGAAACACTACGCATGTATGGTTGATCTATTAGCACGTTCGGGGCATTTAGAAGACGCTTTAAGGATGATCACAGAAATGCCAATGGAACTGACAAAGAGCGTTTGGGGGGCATTGCTTGCTGGCTGCAGATTACATGGAAATCAAGAATTGAGTGAGTTTGCTGCTTGGAAGCTTATAGGATTGGCGCCAAGAAACTCGGCTTACTATTTCGTATTGGCTAATTTATATGGTGAAATGGGAAGGTGGAATGATGCGGAGAAAATTCGAGCATTGATGAAAGAGAGGGGATTATCAAAGGACTTGGGTAGTAGTTCAGTTGAACTTGAGGATCAAAAGGATCTACTAGAGTTGTTAAGCTGACAACAAGAAGTGTCAAAAATTCTTGTCATTTGCAAAAGAGGGAAGTTGATGAGTTCATTGAGCTCTTGTTTGATCACTCCTACCATGATCTTGTGGTGACTAAGCATCAATGAGACATGAAAGAGAAATTGTCACCTTAATGTACTACTCTTTCCGGTTCAATTCGTTTGTCTGGTTTTGATTCGACACAAAATTAAACAAAAGAAAGAAGACTTTGAATCTTGTAGTCTTAAACCAAAGATATATGTATAATGTATCAGATTGTTCTTTAATCTTGTGGTTTTAAACATGCTAGGTGGAAAGCTAAAATTAAAGAATTGTCAAGAAAAAGAGGAGACATCTTTTTTGAAACGGACTAATAAGAAAGTCAAACAAATTAAAACAGGGGAATTACTTTATTACATGAAAGGTAGGGAGTTCACCAAGCAAGCTTGCCCTCCACCCGACATAGAGAGCAACTAAACAATTTAGGATAAGCAAAACCTTTTCCAAACAAGCATTCTCTTTCGAGTATTCACCTATCAAAAATACCTATCAAAATTCTACAATACAATATAATCAAATCAAACAATGAAAAATGTTATTAAATTGCAGTAATTTACACAATCTATTCAAATATTATATTTACAAAATAATACATTACAAGACATTATAGTACAAAATGATATCAACATAAACTATAGGCATCAACCATCCAAACAAGTTGTTAACAGACTAAAACTAGAATATATAGGTAAGGGCAAATTATGTCATCCGTTAGTATTTGAATAATCATAAACACTTGTGATTCATTCGTGCCACTAATCACTAAAAAAGCCCGACAATACTATCAGATTTTGCCATGTGACATTATCCTAACCTTATCATTATTTATAATTTTACAACAATCTTTTCCTATTTGTTATGTACCAAATCGAGTTGCTCGGATGGTATTGCACAACCTTACTCCAAAACATAAATAGATAAGTTTTTAAAATTCTCAATAATTTTCCTGTGTTAGTTTTCCCCCAAAAATGGCTGAGGAAGAAGAGAAAACCGAGTCAGTGCAGGTCCATAACTGGGCGGAGCTAACTCAGTTATGCCTAGTTAAAATTCTCTCTCATCTCTCCATTGAAGATCGATGGAGAGGTGCCATGTTCGTTTGCAAATCCTGGTTACAAGCTTGTAAGGATCCTAATCTCAATTCGGTAATGGATCTCGAAGCTCAGTTCATCGAATCGGTCGCTGAGTCGTCGCTGTCGTCGACTCGTTACTGGAATCGCGAGTTCGAGAGTAAAATCGATTCTATGGTTCGATCTGTTGTAATTTGGAGTGATGGATCTCTGAAATTTGTTCGTGCTAGGCATTGCTCTGATCGTTCCATAGCTTTGATCGCTGAAAGGTAAATGAAAAACTTCCCAATTTTATAAGAAGAAAAAAGAGATTTTTAATCTGTGTTTTAATTTATGTGACGTTGTTTGATTGGGCGTGGAGTAGCCATGACTGGTCCGAGTTAACTCGGTTGTGACTTAACTATAGATATTTGTATAGCTATATATGGATCTTATTAAGTTTAAATGAATCACTAGATGATAGTGTAGGAGGTAGCAGTTACTCGTGGAATTAGTTGATGTTTGCAGGGTAAAAGAAAAGGACACTTTTTAATAGAAAGTTGTCGTCTTTGGGGACGGACTTAAGTGTGTCATATAAAATGGGATAAAAGGGGTAATTCATTGGCATAATACATAATAGCATCTTTTAACTTGGTCTTTAGCTGATATCTATGTCATCCAATTTGTGTGTGCAATAAAAGGCATTATGACACTTAAACTCATATAAGGTGGATGAAGTAGACACATGCGTATCATGCCATGTAGGACATATGTGTCTACTTGTTTAACATTATATAAGTCTAAGTGTCCAACACAGTGACGGAGCCACGTTATAGTTAAGGGGGTTCACCTTCGGTGGAAAATTATATTATTTATACATGGTTAAAATAATTTTTTAGGTATATATGGTAGATGTCGAACCCCCTTTGGCTACTTCGTGTGTCTATAATTCAGATTTTGAACTCCCTTATTGAAAATTGTGGATCCGCCACTGGTTCAACATACATAAAGTTGGAGGACATAGATGTCGGTTGAGGTCAAGTTAAAAGGACACGTTTATGTATAATACCTAATTTATTTGTGCTTTTCTAAATTGAGATGTTGGGTAAGAAAGAAATCTTGAGAAATTTGGTTTTTTATAGTTGAGGTGAAACTGGGTAACAAAGAATATCTTGGAAAGTGAAAGAATGCATTTTGGCTGAGAATTTGTGTATTTTTTGAAATTGTTATGGGTGAAAATGAAATCATGAGAAAAATGACATTTATGGCTGAAAATTTGTTTGTAAATTTTTCTGAATTGAGGTTTAAGGAGGTAAAGAAAAATCTTGAAAAGGTTAGCTGCAACTGCAAGTGGAAATGTTGCTTAAGAGTCTTATGGCTGTGGTAGTATTTGCAGTGGAGTTTAATTGCTTCCGTTCGAGTAGAGTAATCTACATTTCTTGTTTAAGCCGGTGGATTAGATTGGAATATGGAGGGAGGTCGCGTGATGTTTGATGGCTTTGGTTTTATATCTGCATTGTCATGTTTTTTTATGTTTGAGAGCAGAAACTGCCCTCTAAATAGACCTTTGCATATTCATTTTGCAGTTTGTTATGTTCTTCTCAGCAATGAGATGATGTTGTCATTACTATTTAGTTGGTTTTAGATTGTTCTTGGGTTCATTAGTTCATTGTCTGACATTTTCAATGTCCAATGTGTGAAATGAGCAAAAAGATCTCAAAAGTTTGAATTCATTAACTACCAAAAAAAAAGTGTTTAAAAAATCAGTCTTGAAATACTGATTTAGGAAATGCTACGTGATTTCTTTTCATTTGTTTGAGCCTCAAAGGACATAGTTAATCGGTACCTGTGCTGGTGGGGAATAACAGGTACCCGGTCCACTAGTCGAGGCGGGAAAAGTTGGACCAAACACCAACCTTAATATTCTTTTCTAAGAAATAAGGAGGGATGGACTTAAACTATTGTATTGGTTGCCATAGTGAACAATGAGTCAATGACTAGTAGGTGTTGTCTGTTGTATTGGTGG
>JAJOOR010027155.1:0-10374 GCA_036250505.1 Solanum acaule
ATCTATAATAGCACAAAGAAAGACTATTTTATATCTAGAAATACAAATAAATAACTTAGAATATAAACTACAACATAATTTATAAATGAATAAAGAAGAATATGCAATAGACGAAAAAACATATGAAAACTATGACGGATTAAAAATAAAGATAATATTTTCTAATCTAGGAAGAAGATATAAGAAAATATTCATGTTGTAGAACATCAAGAACTTGAGGTTTTGGAACTCCTCATTATCGACATCCCATTGCTGATTGGACTCCAACTTGAGCACCTCCAAGTTTTCTAATCTTCCTATAGTTGAAATTTCACTCCATGGTAATCGAAATGATGACAAGGCCGTCAACTTCTTGAGGTTCCTAGGAAAGTTGATCTCAAGTCACTTTGCACCATGTTTTAGAAAATAGACCTTAAATTTAAGTGATTCAAAGAGTCTAAACCTGGAAGCCTAATGCATATTGTCTGATCACCTTGTGGCTTCAGGCTCATCAACCAAACACCTCATCTTTACTAAATTGGGTACTTTTGACATGAACTCTTCGCCTTCAGGTAAGTGTACAAAAGAAAGACATTGTAATTTTGTTAAACGACAGTTCATCATGAACTCTGGGACATGGCACCTGATAACAGCTGGTTTACCAGTCACTTCCAAATGTTTTAAGCTCACCATACTCTGGCCCAAATTGCATAAGATAGATCTAATCTGCGCGATTCTCTGAGTATCAATGTTTTTAAGTACTTGAGGTTGGATAACCATGATGGATCCTCCTCAAAATTCCCCTTCATGGACAAGTATCTTAAATTAATCAAGAATTGAATATAAGGCGCATTGCTCGATGTGACACACACCAAATCCAACACTCTCAGTGGGGTTTGAAACACAAACTTTTGCAGTCAAAGATGAGAAAGTTGTTCTGGTCTAGTATATCGTCAACAGGAGATAGCAGAATGGGGATATAAATATTCAGCTTCTAAGATATAAATATGCATAATTTATTTATTTATAAATATAACAAATATATAACTCAAATAAAAAAGTAGTCAAATATTAAAAAAAATAAAAATTTAACAAATTTGAACTATTATTTTATTAAAATAACATTTACGTGATGATAGAAACAGTGATGGTAATGATTGACGTTAGTGGCTAGTAATGATGGTGGACTGGTGATGATAGTTGTGATGATAAAGTTAGTTGATGTTCATAATTGATGTTGGTAGTGATGGTTGAAAAGGTGTCGATGGCAATAGTAGCGATTGATAGTAGTGGTGAATGGTAAAAAGAAAATGTTTTAGAAAGTGTAGCAACCAAGTTTCGAGCTGGCGACTTTGAGGAGTAACATCAAGCATTTAACCAGTGGCACTAAAAACACATATACTAGAGAAAATGACATGATTATTATTTAAATTGATGGCACCTCCATGGTCCTATAAAGATCCGCCTTTGGCCGGACGATGGTGAGTATGGAGGCGGAAGGAGGTGGTGGTTCATTGAGGCCACAGGGGAGTGAAGTGTCGTCAAGTTCAATCCTTGTACAAAATATGAATTGCTCCACAAGCTAGGTAAACTTTGATTTCCCTCTTTATTTGCTTTAAGATAATTTTGGTTTCGAAGAAATTGGGATGTTGCTGCTAATCTGTGTGACTGGGAAAACAGGGGAGCGTTCAGATAGGATTGTTTATAAAGCTCGAGACTTGAGGACTTCAGAAATGGTTGCCATCAAAATCATATCATTATCTCAACGGGTATGCTTTCTCTATTGTTTCATAATCTATCGTATTGTTTTAATGAATACAGTGTCTGGATAGATTGTATCGTTTTCCGTCCTCGTTATATAATGTCACACATTCATAATTTGAAATGATAAACCTACAACAATAGTAAGGTATGAGTATACGTATAACTACTATGAAATAATAAGTAAGGACAAAATGAGAAGTAAGATCACATCAAATAGGTTTTCGTTACATAAAATGGGTCTTTTTGTCATTACCTGACGATGAATTTAAACGATATGATACAATAGAAATTAAGTAATGATCAAAACAAACATTGAATTTAAACTAACAATACAATACAATACAACGGGTAACGACCATCTCAACAAGGTGTAATATTAGTTCATCTCATGTGGTTCAGTTTGTCTCTCTTTATATTTATAGATATATTTCTTCCTTTTAGGAGGAAGGTTATGAAGAATTTCCTGGTGAAATTGAGATGTTGCAGCAGTGCAATCATCCAAATGTTGTTCGCTGTCTTGGTAGCTACCAACGAGAAGAAAATCTTTGGGTATGAAGGGTCATCATTTCTTTGAACTTCAAAATTAAATCATGCTCTGACTGATTTATTCAAGTGTTTATGTTTCCGTTTCTTCCCTTTTATAATGTCTAGAACTTTTCAGTTTATTTAATTTCTGAGGAAAAATAATTTTCTGGCAGATAGTAATGGAGTATTGTGGGGGCGGAACTGTTGCTGACTTAATGAATGTCACAAATGAGGCTTTAGAGGAGTATCAAATAGCATATATTTGTCGAGAGGCATTGAAGGTATGCTTGTATTGATGCAAGGTCATGCACTCAACCTTTTTGTCTAGGGCTGAAGTTTAAAAGCATAATGACACTATGTTTATCCATACGGTCCTTAGACTTGTTCTATTAATGTGGAATTATCTACTTAAATGGCTCTCTTTTGTATTTACATCTGAAGTAATGTTTGGTGCGATGTAGGGCCTCTCGTATCTGCACTCTATTTTTAAAGTACACAGAGATATTAAAGGTGGCAATATCTTGCTGACTGATCAAGGAGAGGTTAAGTTAAGTGAGTACTTTCTTTATCTCCTTAATTCTTTATCTTTAGTATCAATTTTGAACCGTTTTATATTAGAACACCTCTGTTAGATACATTTCTTATCATGTACTGCTTGAAATTCTGATTTCCTACCGTAACTTAAATTTACTTCATTTGTGCTGAATCAATTACATCTGATCAGAATCCTGTGGCTAAATGAGCAGGTGATTTTGGTGTTGCTGCACAGCTGACTAGAACCATGTCACATAACACGGTATGTATTGGCCATTACCCTCAATCTATTGGCAGTGTTTTGGTGATTCATGCAATTATTTAAAGTCAGATCCTCTTTTTTGGTGAAGCAGAAAAATTAAAATAGATACAAGAAACTGTAGCTCTTCAGATGGCTAATTGATGTCTCGTGTCCTCCATTAATTTTAAAGAATCCATTTTGTATATTCCTTTTCTGCTTTTACGATTTAGCTTGCCATCACTCACATCTCACTAATAACTTCTGTATGACACTTTTCTATGGTTTAAACATTGATGAGGTTTCCAAAGGGCCAAAAATACAACGATAAACTATATTCGACTAGACAAGGTTGTTAAGTACACAGAATTATGGCAATGACTTAATTTTCCCGATATGGAAGGAATTTTATTCACAAAGGCGCCTTAAGGAAGTGCTGTGTAAGTGTACATCTTGTTGTAGCTCGAAGGAGCTCAAAATATACAGTGTATCAAACTCCACATAATACACTGCAGTTTACAGTCCCAATTTTATTCACTTTCTTCTTCACTGGAGTCATGGCTCAATAGATAAACATTCTATGACAGTTACTTCATAGAGACACAAAAACATATTCCACATCTCTCTCGCAGCTGACCAATGAAGTAATTGGGGCGGTCGGGGTTGTGATTCTTCGTCAGCTTTTCACAAGAAGCATCTGTTAACCCATACTTCTCTTCTTCTTTGGAGGAGTTTGTGAGCCTGATAGTTTCATATGTTGCAGTCCATGCGAAGAAAGCCACGTTGTTGGTTCTCCTGTACACCAGTTGACCTTCAAAGGTAAAGAACTGTTATTCCCATATGCGTCTGACATTAGTTGATAATAGTAGGAATCGAGCACCCAAGGGTGTGGCCTAGTAGTCAATGAAGTGGGTGCAAGCCTTAGAGACCAAGGTTTGAATCCATTATGTGATTTCTATGCATTTACCTAACCTTGGTGTATAAGTTGCGTACCTGTGTTGGTGGTAGGTAGTAGATAACTGGTGAAACAGTCGAGGTGTGCACAAGTTGGTGCTGACAATCATTATCCGAAAAAGGGGGTTGATATAGGAATCGATCCTGAAGATGATGTGATTGTCACATTCCAGAATAGTCTCATTGTGTTAAAAAAATGAATATTTGTTAATTTATCAAAGAGTTGATTAGTCCTCGCTAGTTCCCAATCATTGCATGACTCAAGATTGGCAAGCACTATATTGTTTGCTTGAGAGGATTCCTGGTCATGCATGCATCATTAAATTACGGAATGTATCTTTGAGTTGTTGATGACCAAGCCAAACATCGAGGCACAAGCTAACTCTTCTTCCATTGCCAACTTCGAAGCAAGTATTTCCCACAAACTTCTTATTTGTTATCATACTCCAACTTCAAAGGATAAATTCCTTTGCTTTGAACACCACAAACCCTTCATGGTCCCATATATAGCCATGATTACATCACTCCAAAGTCCCTTTTCTCTTTTGTTAAATCTACATAACCATTTGGAAAGTAAATTGGAGATTCAACCCCAGCCCCTATCTTATAACTGATGCCCTTTTTATATGCTTATGGATGGTCAACTCAATCAATGACACCCCAATCTCAACTTGGTGTTGCTTTTATGAATCTTATAACCACTCTGGTTTATTCAAAGTGATACAATTTCAAGATGTACTTATTTAAGGTGTCTGAAATTGATGCCTGCTCAAGTTTTACAGTGTAATAGGCCCGTCATTATCATGTTCAGTTTTTCGAGATATGTCTTCATTGTGTTCGAACTGAACCAATCAATTGACATCGAGTGTTTAAAACCTTGCCCCAGTGGAGATGTTTTGTCCTCTAGTTGGTAGTGGGTTGATGATTTCTGTTTCTTTGGCTATGTACCAGGAAAAAATGGGTCAGTAGACTTCTATTTCTATTCAATGAGTGTAGACTCTAAGATTTTATCAGGTATTTGAAGGTTTTCCGCTGTTTCAATCCAGCCAGCTTGCTCTCTATTTGTCTGGCTGCGTTGGGTTCGCATTTTACTCAGATTGGTTATATTCAACATGCCAAGTAGATTCTGATTTGTTTTATCTGTTAAAGTTCCTGATGTTGGTTCATTTATATTTAGTTTATTGGCACTCCCCATTGGATGGCACCAGAAGTTATTCAAGCAAGTCGTTATGATGGGAAGGTATCACATCTGCTTTGATTTCCATCTTTTCAAGCTGGTGCTTAATGTAGTTAATATAATCCCGATAACTTGTGTGAAGTAGGCTGGCATTGTGCGGAACTCATTCTTTTCATTTTCTGATTATTATCTGATACTTTCCAGGTAGATGTATGGGCTCTCAGAGTGTCTGCTATTGAAATGGCGGAGGTATATCTAATTGAATCTCTGAACTAATTTAAGACATGCATTGCATGTTTATCTCATTTTGATAGATTTCATTTTCACAACAAATTGACATGACGATCAAAGTTGACCTATATTGTTGATTCTACCAGTGCATTGATGCATGTTTCTTGGATGAAACTGATGCCTGACAACACAATTACGAGTCTTCCGTATGTGGACTGTCCTGCCACTAAACATACTAATAAAATGGAAATGCTTCCTTTAATATCATAAATGATTCATGACTGAGAGATGCTAAATAAGTAAATTTGCAATACACTGAGACCTTTTCTTTGATCAAGTAGGTTGAGACCTTGTCTACCCGCCTTTTTTCAGTGAGCTCTCATCCTCTGTTTGAACAATGTCTTACCTAGAGTATAGCTCTTTGTTCACTTATAATTATCCACATTCACTTGTCAAGAGAAAAAAAGGTTATCACATAACTGAGAGTGTAAACATTTAAGTGATTGCTATTTGGGCCGTACTTCGAGTATATGATCTTCTGATGAGTGCTTTCCAAGGATGACATTTTATCTATTGGTAATCAATATCAATATATCTGTAACAACTTCAGAAAATTGATGTATATCTTAACTTTGTATAGGTGCTATTTATGACATCCAATGAACCAGCTCCAATACTTGAGGATAAAGAGAAATGGTTTGCTCTCAATACTCTATATATGTTGGTTTCTAGTCAACTGTTTTTTGGTTTGTATCCACTCTCCTTTTGAGCAAGAATTCCTATTAAAACTCCTCAATTCCTATCCATTGTAATAGTCTTAGAGCAACTTGTTTTGTCCAAATTTATGAATCCCTTGTGTGCATAGTAAAATCATGGACAAGATTCTAGTTGCCATCCTTGTGTTCGTTTCTCTTCGGAGAGAATTATATCTCATTTGATGTTGTTGATTATTTCAGGTCTCTTGAATTCCATGATTTTGTTGCCAAGTGCCTTACAAAAGACCCCCGACTTCGTGCAACTGCCTCAGAGATGCTAAAGGTATTGTATAAGTTTACTATCACTTGGCAAAGCTATGTGGAGTATACTAATTTTTCTTCCATTTACCTTGAAAAGCACGAATTCATCGAAAAATTCAAAGATGGAGCTTCTGTAATGATGCCAAAGATTGAGAAGGCCAAGCAAATTAGGGAAGCACAAAATATTGCTTCATAGACTCCCCCATGTATGCCTCCCCTCCCGAGAAAGTCGGATTCTGTTTCTTAAAGCCTTGTGCTGCAACTTCAGGTAATGGGAGGTCCAAAGGTGAACGAAAACGATGAATTTGATGATTCTGTTCCCTCTAAGCCCAAAAATGATGATGATTGATGTTCCTTCTACAAGCTTGGTGGAGCCTGTGGGAGAAGATGACCTTCAGTTTCATCTTGCATTATATATTTGATTGAGATTCTGTAGGAAGCAAAGATACAATTGATAATGAGTTGTATCTCAACATGTTCAATTATCTCATCTTTATGGACAATTTGGAGAAGAATATATCAAACAATAGTACATATCTCATTATTGCTTCTCATTGCCAAACTACATAATTTTACTAACCGTTAGATCAAACGTTTATCATCATGTCAAAAACTATAGCTGATAGCAAAGACGTAGCTTTATTTCTTAACTAAGTCAAGCATCATGCTCGATCATGATTCAAATCCGGGCTATACAGCCCCTTGTGGACCTTACCATAGGTAGGATGTTGATATTACCCAATACTAACTTGCACGGAAATAATATAAATGCCGAACACCAGATAAAAAAAGGGATTAAAGAAATAAATCAGCAAATGAAATCATAATTTCAAAAATCAAGGTTTGAATATGTGATTTGAGATTATAATTTCTAATTTCAATTATAACAATTACATTTCGAGTAAAGAGATTGTTGTTTCGTAAAAAGATTATATTGAATAATAACTAATTATTATTATTATTGACTAGTCGATTTTTATAAAATTATATTTATAGCTCACTTATCTAAGGATAAATAAAATTTAAAAGAAAATAATTAATAGTACAACTTCCATCTTACACAGCTCGTCAGCCACTTCACAGTCTGAGGTCAGAAATGGAATTTCGTCCGTCGTCGTGGCGATCCCGGAAGCCACCGCCGCCGGCGAAGCAATCCGATATTTACTCCACCTTCGTCATCCACGACAACGACCGGAAAACCGATGAGAAAGACAATTCAGACCTCTATGCTACTATGGTTTGCAAAGACGATGACGATGACGACGTTGTAGATGACTTAAACGACGACGAATCACTTCCTCCTTTACTCAAACGTCTACCTAAGGACTTCGGCGGAGGAGGTGGAGCTATAGATTCAGTTTCTGACGATGATATGGCATCAATCTCCGGCACGATGATTGTGAAAACCGATCGAAGTTCGAAATTCACCACTCCTAAACAACCACAGCAGCAGACTGCTCGTTATATGTCGTATTGGGATCGGGATGAGAAAAGCCCTGTGAGAAGGAGATATGAGGAAGATGAGGATGAGGATGAGGATGAGGAGGAGGAGGATGAGGAAGGTAGGTTTTCGACGTTTGTAGTGAAGGATAATGAGTTTGATTCGGGGACGATGGTGAGGAGAACTGTTAGAAGTGGAAGTAATGAAGGTGTTGGATCAACTATGAGCAGAGCAGTGGCTAGTATGCAGGCAGCAGGGGAGATTGGAATTGGGAGGCAGAGGAATCGTAGCAGTAGAGCGCCCTCTGATGAGGAAGGTGGTGGTGGTACATTGAGGCCACAGGGCAGTAAGGTGTCGTCGAGTTCAATACCGGACAGTGTGACTAGGGAAGATCCTTGTACTAAGTATGAATTGCTCCACGAGCTAGGTAAAGTTTGGTTTCCATCTTTATGTGCTTTGAGATGATTTCAATAGTGAAAATTATCTGCTCTTGTTATGCTTTAACCAATCACTAGATATAGTTAATGCAATTTGTTATCTGTGAACCTCAATTAGTCCTAAAAGAATTTCTTTTCGGAAGGGGTAAGTTTTATTGATGTCAAAAACAAGCACTAAGAAAGTGCTGTAGGTAAATCCAAAACGAGCAAAAAAGGAAAAAAGTAAATCCAGGCTATCTACACAAAAGATTCTATGGACTGTAACATGGTGTCTGCATCTTCAACTACATTCAGCTTACACCAGAAAGAAACCAAAAGTACCAAAGATATAATCTTTATCAAATTCCTTTATCCATCAAAACATCTTCTGTTTCTCTCTTTCAAATAATCCACCATTTTGCAGTAAGTATGGAGTTCCAAGCTTTCCTCCGGTTCAGGTGCTTGGGGAATCCCTTTATCTTCCAGCATAGGAGTTGGTCTGCTGTTGGATTTGGCAAAGACCATTGTCTTAAAAGAGATATTATTGAGCATTGAATGAAACAGGTTCGAGTAGAGCAGAAAGGATACTATTAATTCATATAGCTGTGAGCCTGTGACCATTGTTTGGTACTGAGGCGTAGATGTAGTATTACTATTGTTTGACTCATGGAGAATAATGAGTATTTATGTAGCTAGAATTTTTTGTCAAATCACATTATTGAGCAGAGCTTTGTGGTTTTTTGCTTGATGAAACATTTTCTATATTAAGAGAGGTTAAAGTATTGCACAGTGTCGACTTGTTTGGAGATACTTTTGATTTTGATCAGAATCCTTCAAAAAGTCCTACAATTGTGAATGGTGAATCTCATGTGAAGCAATTTTGTCTTATCTTATGAATGAGTATGACATTGGTTCTGTTATACAAAGTGCAATATTGACTGTAACATTAGAAGAATTGGATGTTTGTGCTAATCGTGTGACTGAGAAAACATTGGTGGTGCATTTGTCCTTTTTTTGTGTTATCCAACCATAGTGTTGTTGACCGAAGTGGCTGAAAGTGGAAAACTTTGATAAACACAGGGAAGGGTTCATATGGGGCTGTTTATAAAGCTAGAGACTTGAGGACTTCAGAAATGGTTGCCATCAAAGTCATATCATTATCTGAAGGGGTATGCTCTCACTGTGCTCTCGACTTCAGAAATGGTTCAGTTGTCTCTTTGTATATTTATAGATATATTGCTTCCTTTTAGGAGGAAGGCTATGAAGAAATTCGAGGTGAAATTGAGATGTTGCAGCAGTGCAGTCATCCAAATGTTGTTCGCTATCTTGGGAGCTACCAAGGCGAAGAGTACCTTTGGGTATGAAGGGTCATCATTTCTTTGGACTTCAAAAATTTTAAATCATGCTCTGACTGATTTGTTCAAGTGTTTATGTTTCCGTTTCCGTTTCTTCCCTTTCATAATGTCTGCAACCTATAGTAGAATTTTTCAGTTTATTTAATTTATGAGGAAAAATAATTTTTTGGCAGATAGTAATGGAGTATTGTGGGGGTGGAAGTGTTGCTGACTTAATGAATGTCACAGATGAGGCTTTAGAGGAGTATCAAATAGCATTTATTTGTCGAGAGGCATTGAAGGTATGCTTGATATCAAACATTGTTTTAGAGTATGCTTGTATGATACTTTTGATACAAGGTCATGCACTTGACGTCTTGACCTTTTGTCTAGGAATTCTGTTCTCCTTCATTCTATTCAAATTTAGAGGGTTCACAAAAGCTACCTTAGATGGTTTATAGAATCCTCCACTCAATTTCTCTTTCCTTTGCTACCAATATTAATGCTCCTTTTCATTATATTTTGCTTCTCCTGGGTTCTTTCAATTTAGCTCCCAACTAAAACATAGTTAAAGCTTTGAAAACGCTCAAGTTTAAAAGCATAATAACACTATGTTTAACCATATGGTCCTTAGGCTTGTTCTATGTTCCTCCTACATTTGTAACTTGTAACCCATGACTCTACTAGAGAATGTTGCAAGACTGCGACTTTCTTTCAGACCTTCCTGTACCTTTGTAGTGGAGATAAAAGCTACTCTTCTTTAAA
>JAJOOR010027156.1:0-13452 GCA_036250505.1 Solanum acaule
GCTAAAGCCAAAAGTTACATTATGCTTTTTTTTCCCTATGCTTCTTATGAAAGAATAATTGAATGAGCTAAGGTGGTCACACTATACAACCCCCCCCCCCCCCTCCCACTCCAACCACAAGTCCTAATAAATACCACTAATCATTTAAATATCTCCTACACAAATTTTCTACAATTCTATGTGTTCATCAACAAAAAAGATAGTGCAGAAGTGATAAACAAAACAAAAAACATTTTTGGGACAAAAAACATTTTTGGGGCAAAAAATGGATTTTTCAAGTAATACTAATAAACCATCAAAAATTCTTGTGGGAATTTCTTTGGATGTTGAAGAAAGTAAAGAACTTATTTCTTGGGCAATTAGAGTGTTAGCCAATCCTAATGATACCATTATAGCACAACACATTGTTGGTAAGTTTAATATTTTCCTTTCAATTATAGCCACAATTTTAATTTGTTATTTTATTTTTTTTGTATTGTGTGATATGTCTCACTTGGGAAATTAGAGATTTAGCTAATCCTAAGTTTACAATTATAGAACTACACATTGTTGGTATGTTTATTTTTCTTTCAATTATAACCACAATTTTTATCTTGTGATATTTTCTTGTTTGTTTCCCCCTCAAAGTGTGACAATGACCCTTGGAGAATGACACGTGTGACTTCTATTAAAATGTTTTTATTCTTAAACCAATCAAAATGAAGATAAAGAAAGACAAAAAAAATAAAAAATAGGAGGGATCTTGATTTTTATACATCTCTTTGTGGATATTTTCAACATTCTCATATGCAACATAGAAGCAGCAGTTCTTCAAAGTTAGCAAAACAAGTTTTTTTTTTTTTAATGATTTTCCAAAAAAAATGTAGTTTTTTTTAATCCTAGAATTTGTATATAATGTATTGATTTTTTTAATTTTTTTTTTCATTTTTTGGTCATTGATGAAACAGTGGCAACAGAGAAAAGCAAGAGATTTGGTGATCAAAGGAAAGAAGAAGAGAAAAGCAAGAGATTTGGTGATCAAAGGAAAGAAGAAAGCAAGAAATGGCAATCTATATCAAAAAATCAAACACAAATCCGAAAGGCAAAAGCATTTGTTATTTCTATGATGGGAGAATTTACAAAAACATGTCAATATAAACAGGTAGCTTCTCAATCTTATTATCTTCTTATTGTTTCTATTTGTTGCTATTGCCTCTTTTTCGATGTTTGTTTAGTCGAACATCTTTCAAAACAGTTTATCTACCTTTTCAAAGGTAGAGGCAAGAACTCCATAAAGTCTATCTTCTCTAGACCCCACTTGTAATAGACCCTATTTGTAAAATTTCGTATACTCTACCTTCTCTATACCATGTACCCCACTTGTGCATTTACACTGAATTTGATATATTGTTGTTGTTGTATAAACAGGTATAACACTTGTATTTTTCAAGAATTTTTTTGCTTTATAAGTTTTAAGAAATTATTCTCCTTCGTTTCGATTACAATAATAATTGCATTTCAATCCCAGACTTCATTAGGGTTGATCATTGTAAAAATTCCCTATATTGACCTTTATTTTCCATGTTGTCCACCTAAACTCACCTTTATCCAATTTTGCTTCACATTTTGTGTCTAGTACCTATTTTAGACCGCAGATTCTCGTCACATAAAGTCAAATGCTACCTATCAAGATTTTTTCTATAGTCTAAACTCAAATCCGAGAAGTCTAATTATCTTACTCCAATTAATATTATAAAATGTCTTGTCATTTCTATTAATTTAATTTATTGAAAAAATTTCAGGTAGGTTTAGAGGCAAGAGTTGGTTTTAGTTCTAATCCAGGGAGAGGTTTAATTAAAGAGGCTAAAAGTATTCCAGCTGATTATCTTCTCATTGGTGGCAAAAAGAATAAAACTTGCAGGTAACTTTAATTTACTCTAAGAAATTAACTTTGATACATTGACAGTACCAAAAACAAATAATCTTTTTTCGTTTGCATGTCATTATTAGAAACACATGAATTTTCGATGACCTTTTTATGAGATTTGTCATAATTGTGCTCGTCGAAAATTGTTTTGACAGCTTCACATTTTTGATGATGTTCTGATAGAAATATTCATCGAAAATTTGCACATTATTAGTATTTTGTACTCTTAAAAGACACTTATTGTTATTTAATTTTATTTTATATATATTTTTCAGATATCCATTCACAATTGCAAAGTATTGTTGTGAAAGAGTTCCAGATAATTGTTCACTAGTTGTGGTAGCTAGAAAATCAGGGCAACCACCACCACATAACATTCAATCCAATTCCATTCGAATCCAAGGTAATTCAATTTCCTATCACACAAAAATTAAGATGATTTTACGTATTGTCACTGAACTTTACTCGTCACGATAATAATAAAGTCACAGAACTATATATTTTATCACGTCAAAGTAACTAAATTTTACCTACTATAACAATTAAGTCACTATCGCACACTTTTTTTTCACATCAAAAAAGCCAACTTTTATCAATCATAACAAGTCATAGACTTTACCCACTATTACAGTAAAATCACTTCTATCGTTATAGTGGATAAAGTTCCGTTACCATTCTATTACAGTTGATACAATTCAGTTATTTTAATGCGACAAAAAATAGTTGTGCCATGACTTTACCTCTATATAGTGTATAAACTTTTCTTATTTTAATGTGAGTACGTGACTTTAAACAACTCGTGATTTTACTGTTATATTATACTGAATAAATTTCAATAATCATACGTGAAATTAACGTCAGAAATACAACTTGTATGCAGAAAATCATCAACCTAGTACAAGATGGCTTAAAGAAAATAATTCCCCTTCTTCAGAAAAACAACTTATTACAAGGAATTCACCAAGAACTGTACTAAATGGTTGTGAAGGAGAAGAAAATAGTTCAAGTTTTGGTGAAAATTCCATCACTAAATCTTCAATATTATCATCATCATTAGTGACTAAGGATTTCAAATATCAACAAGATCATTTCAAGAAACCAATGTCTCCATTGAGGCGAATTTCGTCTTTTTTACGTTCACCTTTTGATTCGAGCTCAAGGAAGAAGAGTTCAAGATTTCAAAATGAGGAAAATAAACCAATGTCTCCATTGAAGTGTTTTAGCTATGAGGAGATTGCAAGTTCTACAAATTATTTCCATCCAGGTTTGTGTTCTTCATGTGTAATAAATAGTAGTATGTCTTTTACCTCTTTCGGAAAGGATCTTCACATAAATAGTTCGACAAATTTACTGTTAAATTTTTCTAATCGATATATGTATATATATATAGATTATATATTATTTATGCACAATGATACATATGTTATACATGAATTATATACATATATTTGACCAAATGGCCTTTTAAGGCTACTCTTTGAATTATGTCCCCCTTAGTCCAATGGGCTAAGTTTGGCCTTTTAAATTAAGGGAAATTTTTCTTTAAAATAGTACCCAATGAAGGGTATTAGTCTTGAACTTTTGACTCCGGTTAACAAAATTAATTTAAAATATGATCTATGTTGCCTATCGGGCATAATTAGTTGTAGTTGTACTATGTGCATAAGTTATTTTTGTCTATGCAGCGGGAGATTAGGTAAAAGTTCAAGATCACCCTTATTAAGGTCATGTTGCAAAGCATCGTATACCGCAACCCTTATGTGTTAAACCTAAATAAAATAGTAAGGATATATATAATGTTTGGGACTAGACGTAATTATTATGTTTGGGACTGAGATGTAATTATTATTTGGGGAAGGAAAATAAACCCCTTAATTAAATCATGAATTTAATTAATTAATGGTATAAAATTTCAATTTTGTGAAATGTCATTGATTTATTTCTTCTTTTTTGTAGAGAATTTAGTGGGACAAGGAGGATACTCAGATGTATATAGAGGAGATCTTGAAGATGGAAGAAGAATTGCAGTAAAAAGATTAGCAAAAGACAGCAATAATATGAACAAAGAAAAAGAATTTCTAATGGAATTAGGTGTAATTAGCCATGTTAATCATCCAAATACAGCAAGTTTAGTTGGTTATTGCATTGAAAATGGATTCTATCTCATCTTCAAATTCTATCCCAATGGCACTCTCTCTTCAGCATTACATGGTATGCCTTTTAACCTAATTTACTCTTTTCATTTCATACTAGTTATATCGATTCTGTAGTTAAACAATAAAATTAATTCATCGTTAATCAAGTTGAATAATGCATGTTCCATTATATTACTATTGTTGGCTTATTTGCTATGTCTACCAGCTAATGAATCATAGCCAGTGTTAAAATTTGATTGGACAAATTAACGATAGATCATTGGAGAACAATTTGTTAGCTAGCTACGAGCATTTTCTATATATATATATATATCTAGATGGTTTTTTATATGCACACCATGATCTTGTTAGGGGTAAATTCGTAATTTTAACCAGATGGATTCAAGTGTTCAACTTTTAAAACTTATAATACCTTCCAAGTAATGGCGTTTAATAAATCGTTATTTCACCTCTGCAAGGTAAACATTGACAACATTGTATAGTTTTTTACATATATTATATAAGGGATTTGGAACATTTTACGTTGACCATCAATTTTTGACTTTTTTTTTTTGGCTTCTTTGTAGGAAAATCAAACAAATCACTTGAATGGCCAATGAGATATAAAATTGCCCTTGGAATTGCTAGAGGTTTACATTATCTTCACAAATGTTGTAAACATCGTATAATACATCGTGATATCAAAGCATCAAATGTTCTACTAGGACCAGACTATGAGCCACAGGTACAACTCATAAAGCATGTTTTTTTCGCAATTTTTATCGGGCTTTCTGTATATTTACTAACTCTTCTATCGGGTAAGATTCAAAAAATAGCCATTTTCGAACTTGATTTGAAAAATAACCAAATATTCAAAAGTCATTGAGAAATAGATACGTTTGGAATTCATGAGACCATAATATTGTCCTAGTCTCATGAATTTCAAATTTAAAAAGGTGAAATTCTATTACAATAACGTAGATAAAATATACAAGACATTGTCATGAAAATTCATTTTTTCGTAAGTTTGAAATTAATGCAAGTGTCAAGGATTAAAAAATGTCATGAATATGTCCTGAATTTTTCACTTGTTTAAGTTCGAATTCTACAATAATTATCATGGTGTTTCTACATCAAAAATGATTATTTTTCAACAAATTTTCAAACATTGGCTATTTTTTAAAAACTAATCCGAAAGGTGGCTAGCTCCTGCAATCATTACCCTTCTATTTTTTTTTCCTCTTATATTCTTAAAATAGACTATCATAGAGTTTCACATTTTTTTAAGTTCAAAATCTGTGGTCATACGTGTCATAGATTTTAAAATACATAACAATATCGTGATATTTATTTCTATATCAAAACTGATTATTTTTTAATGAATTTTCAAATACTGATTATTATTTTTTCGAAAAGTGGCTAGCCTCTATAATTTCTACTTTTGTACCAACATGGAAGATTGAAAGATGATTTTTTATTTTATTTCTCATCCGATGTTCGAAGTCCACATTAGAGCCCTGACTAAATCTGAATTGTGCGCCGCGGGAGTCATTCGGGGTGGGAAACCAAAAAAAAGAAAGATGAATGAAAAGTTTCTTTTTTTTAATATTATCCTTTTTCATCTTTTTTTTTTTTTTTTTTTGAGAAGATATCAGATTTTGGGCTAGCAAAATGGCTACCAAATAAATGGACACACCATGCTGTAATTCCAATAGAGGGCACATTTGGATATTTAGCACCAGAATATTTCATGCATGGAATTGTGGATGAAAAAACCGATATTTTTGCATTTGGAGTTCTTCTTCTTGAAATTATTACTGGTAGAAGGCCTGTGGACTCATCAAGACAAAATCTACTTTTATGGGTAAGTTTTATTTATTCCTTTTAACGCTATTTTTTTAGTTCATTTCAAAAAGAATATTTAATTTAAACCTTATTTTTAGTATTAGCAAAAAGCTTCTATAGTCACATACGTAAGATCATAAGTTTCAAAAAAATTTACACTTACAAAGATGTTATGGTATGTTTATGTCCACAAGTTTCAAAGGTATTACTTCTCCTGTCACAATTTGTGTGGAGGAGTTTTAGGGACATGTGCACTACTAATTAAATAGAAACTAGTATCGGATAAATTTTGTAGTTAAACAACACTTATTGTATTGAGTGATGGATAATTACAAAATTTGGTTAGCTACGAGCAAACTAGGGTCGAATAAGCAACAAAGTTTGTAGATACTTGCAACTTCTTTTTTTTTTGTAGTATCAGTTTAAGATGAAAGAAACATGACTTCTAAAACTTATAGTTTAAAACGATTAATATATATTTGTATGGCTATAAATCAATCATACTATTAAGGATAATACGAGAAGTTTAAAGTAAAATTATTTCTAAAGAAGAAAGTATGTGTTGCGTTTTTTTTTAACAGACTAAAAAAAAAGTACGCATATGAATTGAAATGGAAAAGTACATTCTTTATTAAATATTTACACTTTGTGCTTAGTCAAATATGTTCTCTAAATTAAAACGAAAAAAATAGTTTGTTGTTGATTTTTACTTTATTTGGAATTTCTTGAAAAAAAAATCTAATGAAAAAGACAACAATATTTTGGATATTGGTCCATAGATTTAATAACAATAATAATTGCTCTCAGAAAAATCCCATTGGCTTGTCTTTTTAACCCTTTTTTTTCTTAGTTGGATATGAAAATGACGTGTGATCTAATGGAGGCAAAAAATATCTAAAAATTATAATTTTTCAAGAAATATATTCTGATAATTTTTTTCAAAAAAATAAATAAATATGAAGGATGATAAGATATTTATAAACTTGTATTTGTTATGTATATAATTTATTCGATAAATTTTCTTAATTAACTGTTAAAATGTTACTCGCTATTTTTAAGGCGACACCCTTGATGGAAGGTGGAAAATTAATCGAATTAGCAGATCCAAAGTTGGAGGGTGAATTTAATATGGACGAATTGCATAAGATGGTTCTTACCGCTTCTTATTGTGTAAGACAATCTTCAGTATGGCGCCCGTCAACGATCGAGGTAAAATACCATATTTATTGTGATTAGTTATATAGTATAATGTCTCAGTCTCAAGCAAATTGTGATCGATTATATTTTTTTTTTCTTAATTTTTTAGGTGTTAGAATTGTTGAGATATGGGGATGATTCTGAGGCAGCAAAAAGTTGGAGAATACCAAAATTTACAAGTGATGAAGTTAATGATTACTCAATGGTTTTTGGATATGATCTTCCTTCTGATTTAATTTTAGAAGACCTTTTCTAATCTTTAGTTTTCCTCGTAATGTTGAATTTTTTTCCTCATTTTTTCCATAGATTTTCCACTTAATGTTTAGTGTATTATGACTTCTTTTTTTTCACTCGGTATTTGTTACTATATTAGAGTCTGAGTATTTTGAATTCACGTCACGTAAAGCCTCATTTGGAGGAGAAACACTCTCTATCAAGGATTTTTTTTATATTCAAGATTCAAATTTGAGACCTCTGATTATGGGAGGAGCAGTCTCATCCACTGCACCATATTCTTTGGTGGTAGTGTATTATGACTTGAATAGCATATATATATATAGGTTTTGGGTTAGTACCCGCCAATTGCAAATTGCCATGTGTAATAGATTAAAACATAAGAGTAGAGAATATTTGTAATCAAAGTACTCTCATAAGGTACCTTTTAAAACATTTTGATTCTTTAATTTGTCAATTTATGTATCCTTTTTGTTATGATTGAGTCATTTTCTTTGATTTCTCAAGTTTCTGTTTTATCTTGCAGAAAAATTATCTACTCCAAGTATTGACATTAAAAAAAGCTTATAAGCATTAAATGCTAATAAATATTTTTGTGGTGTTAAAACTGATTTATGCGTAAGAAGTTAAATATTTGTGTTGAAGTGCTTAAATTGATAAAAAGACATTTGATTTGTTTGATAAGCAATTTTCTGCCAAAAATGACTAATATGTCCTTAAAAGATATTTAAGCAAATAAGCTAAAAAAAAGATACTCATAAGTAACTTATAAATTTCGGCAAACACCTTTTGGATTTTTCATCGATAGCCAAGCCGACTGCCCCCGCTCCACCCCCTACCCACCCCAAAAAATACACAATCTCATGTGGATAAAACTTACATTAGGTATATAACATGAAATGATATCTCTCATCTATTCAAGTTTAGGTGAACAAAGTTACTTGGTACTTGTACTAGTAAGAGATAGTAGGCACCCTGAAAAATAGTTTGCACATAAATTAACTGATACACTATGATTACAGCAACAACGATAACAATATATCCAGTATAGTCCCACCAAATAAGATTTGAAAAGGATAGAATATACACAAATCGAATCTCCACCTCAAAAGTAGAGCAATTATTTCCGATAGATAATATATAAAAAAATAAAGAAGTGAAGTGCTTGGATGGATTTCAGACAAGAGAGTAAAAATAGGCCAAAATGTCTTGTTGGTAAGATGGCAATTGGAGAAAGTGAAATGGGAGACCAACTTGTTGTTGGGCCACTTATTGGGCCTACATAACACGTGAACTTCACGAGCTAACCTCATGTAATTGGGCCCACTTTGTCTTTCTCTTTCTCTTGTCAATTCTATAATGTCAACAAAAGTGATAAGAACAAGAGGGTTTGGCTATTTTTTTGCCAATTATCCATTTTCGGAATCGTTGTTTAGTAAATGACTCTCTTTTTGTTTTATTTTTGTAATTGATGAATCATTTAGACTACGGTCTAAAGAGTCATTTTAAGCAAGTTGAATTTTCTTTTTTTAAAAGTTATACAATGATTTCAGATTTCATAAGTTGCAAACGCTAGAAGACGGTCTAATATTTTATCCGTAAGATTGAATAATAGATGAGAAAATATTAGATTTGAGCCTACCATGGAATGATAGTTCCTAAGGACTATCTATATTTGTACGACTTTAATAATAGAGATAAACTATAGATATTTAGTAAATGACTATTTTTTAGACCATTAGATTAGACTATGAACTCTTAGATCATATATAGTCTAGAGAGTATTTCAGTGGTTTAGTAAATGACTTTTCTTTTAGATTATGCTCTAAAGAGTCATTCTGAGCAAACTGAAAATTTTATGAGAAAACGTTATATGATAGTCACATTTTTTATAAGCTACTATAAACACTAGAAGATGGTCTAATATTTTATATATAAGATTGAATAATACATGAGAAAACATTATATTCAAATCTATCATTCACAGGACTATATGGTACAAATTTTAGAAATAGAAATAAAATCTAGATGATAGCCTAAATTATGGACAAATTATGAGACAAAGGTGTTTATGAAGTGTCACAACATTAAAAAATTTCTTGTATATTCGTACTATATATTCCTTGAAACTGAATTCCCTAGTGTGTGGTTAGGAATCTTACAAAATATTAGATTGACCTAACCATTTGTTTGTTTGGTATATATACGTTATCATATCATTTAAAAGATATATGTCGAATATGTTATGTTTTTTCATGTATTTTATTTGTCTATATATTTTTAATATATATACACATTAACATTATATATATACAATATAATTTTTTTAACAAATAGGATTTGAATAGATCCCTTACACAACTAGTTCTGCCCCTAGTATAAAAATCCAGAAGGGGATCAAGATTTTAGCGTGATGAGGGCATCAACGCATCACTATCTTTAGTATGCCAATTTAAGTAAAGAATCGATCAAACTCCATAAAAATACAAACTCTTATAGTTGAGACTCAAAAATGGAACTCACACTCATGCTCAACGGCCTAAGAGGTGCGGCAACCAGATGTGTAGGTCCACCCCTAGCTACTTTGATGAGTTTATAGTATATATAAAAGTTCACAATATTTTGTGTAGGCTTGTCTCACATAATATTGAATACAACTTGGTTCCTAATCATATCTCAGGTGGGCGAAGTGTTAGCTAATGACAATGGCATGTACCATATTGATTAATAATAATAGTGACTATAACTATTAACTAAAAATTTATCTGTCTTATAGAATTTGGACACATCATCACCTCTATGGAAACTTTGAGAATATTCTTAACTAATATTTAGTAAATTGACAACATCTCTTGGGTGTCAATCCAGCCAACTTTCATAAAAAAAAAAATTTATAAAATTTCAACCTAACTTTGTCTCTTAGTTTAGTTGTTATTTTTAGTTTAATAAAGGTTGGTGTAGAAAATAAACAAGGTCCATCATGGATTATGCCAATGAGAATTTATGATAAGATATATGGCCCACTCTAAAGGCAATTAATGGAATTTTTTCTCAATTCGGTACGTTTAATTTTTGTATTAAGATTGAACTAATTTGAATTTGCTTATCGCATGATCTAATTCGACCCTAAAATCTTGAAGTCAATATTTTTGATTAAAAATGAAGAGCCAGTGGATCAAACATATCCCACTATACCTCATGTGGGTTAAACGCCAAGGGTTAATAATCACTATGCTATAATATATTTATTTTTTTAATTTCAATTTGTCCATTGACTATCTAGTGTTCACTAGTCGGAACGTTGATTGTCTATAAATACAATTTTAAATATATGTTTAGAAACTATAAGTTAATTTCATTCTTTTCAAAATATAATGAATTTTCAAATGTTTTTCTAATTAAAGAGGTAAATAAATAATTATCAATAAGGTGCAATATAGCCGGTTTATCCAAATACCAAGCATTATATCAAATTTCTTGACCTATAAATGACACAAAGATAATTGTTTAGTTGATTGAATCCCATATGTATAAACAAACAATTAGTATGGCCATGATTGAAGTGGCATTTTGGCAACAAAAAGGCCATAGTTTTTCTTAATCTCTCACTCAATGTCCGATATCCATATTGCAGTCCGATTAAATTTGAAATCGTGCTAGGAAGTCTCACTTGAGGGGTAAAACGCTCTCTAACAAAGATAATTTTGTACTCATGAAGACTCAAACTCGAAACATATGATTAAGAATGAAAAAATATTTACCATAGTTAAATCCTTACTAGTCATAGTATAGGAGGGAAAAATTATTATTTATTTATCAAATTAAAGTGGCTAAAAGGACAGGTGAATGGTCGGCTGGATAAGGCAACTTTTAATATATATTTATGATATAATTGTCCTAATATTATAAAATGTGGGACATAATACAGCAAGTATAAGCCAATCAAATTTCAGAAACAGATATATATCTCCACTGCCCATATTGATATCGACAACTCAAAAATGTTGGGTTGAAAATGGTTTTGAAATAGCAAATAACATATAAGAAACAGATCTTCTTGAATCTCGAAAGAAAGAAAATAATATATTCTATAAATAACAATAACATTACTCAATATAAATTTATAGTGAAATTTGAAAATAACGTATATGCAAATTTTATCTTCATCTTATGAAAATAGAAGATTATTTCTAAAAAACTCTCTGTTGGAATGAAACATAGCACGATATCCATTAAATATGTAAAAAAAAAAAATGAGACTAATAATGGACTTGCAAAGGAGTCAAGTTCTATTATTATAGTCTCTACTTTTCTTCTTTTATTTATTGACCTAATTATATCTATTTTGCATGCTCATTTAGATATTTTTACTTTTAGGAATTTGAATATAAGACGTTTTGTTAAGAATATTGAAGAAATCTCCATCACACTATATCATTTGATGGTTCTTTCTTTTTTTCTTTTAACTATCACATAATTAGTATGTTCACTAATATAATCAACTCAAATCTATACACTTATTGAATCAAACTACATTCCCTACCTAAAAAATTTCTCTTTATAGAATTATATTTTAGGATCTAGGCAATGACCATTGTTTGGTGAAATTTAGCAAGTTGTCAAAAATCGACATCAAGTTGTCAATGACCATTGCCTCATTCACGCGCCTCTCAAACTTGAGATCGCACATGCTTTGAAAATGGGTTAAAATGGTATATTTATTGTGGTTGGAAATAATTTCGTGGGGTAATAGGACTTTCACAAACTTAAGGTGTCTACTTCAAAAAATGGTATAAGTTCGATGGGATAATTATATATTTTCTCTTTGTTTTATCACATTATTTGATGGTCTTTTTTTCCCCTTTACATCTTCATAAGCTTTATACAACTAAAAAAATATTATAAACTTCTTTCAATGTTCAGATACAAAGTAGCTACGTATTTATATATTAAAAAATTGAAACCCCCTAGTGGTGGTGCAGTTGGTTTGAATAATCAATCATAATTCAGAAACAGATCCCAAACAAACCAACTAGAAATAATAAAAAATGAACATCTTGGTAAACTAAGTTTTCGTTATACGAGATTTTAGAAAAGGTCAGATCATGCAAGATTTATTATACACAATAAGAAATCTCATATCATTTCCCAATAAGAAATTTCAGAAAAAATAATATAAAAAGAAAAAAATGATTGAATCATTTTAATACTCTTTTATATTGAAATCTACTACGTGTCCATTTTGAATCAACAACCAATCAGAATTTAATAATAGATCCTCAACAAACAAGTTATTAAAAATATAAGAAAAAACATACTTTGACTATTATCTTAGTTACCAAAGTACCCTTCCATTAGTACATAAAAAACTCAATACCCATTTGGATATTTTCGGGTAATTGGAATTTTTGGAAATACAACTTATAAACTAAAAATAGAAATAAAACTATATTTCCTTTTTAATAATAATTAAATTAAGTTAAAAACGAAGGAACGACGCCGTATCGTGAGTCTGCCGCAATGAGTTCGACGCCGGAGAAAATCCCGTCAACGTCATCAAACTCGCCGGCGCCGGCGCCGCCGTCTGTTCTTTTAGCAAATCGACCTTTAATTCTTGGCCTTGTTTCAGCATAAGCTTTTCTTGAAGCATAACGAATAGTTTTCTCGAATTTTCTGTTTTTTTTCTTCTCTCTGTATCGCAAAACTCTTGCTTCTCTATCTAAACCCAGTAATTTTTCACCTTGATGATTTGCAGAATTCGATAAATCAATACTGCTGTTGCTGTTATTCATAGTTCTCATATATGGGTATGATATTTCTGAAATTGAGCTTCCATCTGGTACAATTCCAACATCTAAAGAAGACGAAGACACCTGAAAATTCCACAAAAAAAAAAACCGAGAAATTTTAGCTTAACTATGAAGAAATTGCAGAATTTGGTATTTGTAAAATGATGGGGTTCTCAAAAAAATCAAGAAAAAGAGCTTAATTTTCAAGATTTGTTGTTTTGGTTACTTACACTGAGTGATGGAGTGTTGTAAGATTTGATGTGTGATTGAGTGAAATCAATCTCAAAATGTTTCTCTTGATGATGAAATGGCAATGATTTTATTGCAGTATTAGTTTGTACTGGTA